>CABHPQ010135477.1:0-25666 GCA_902168405.1 Peromyscus aztecus
AATACAAGCTTTATTATAATTATTGTTATATAATTTCACCCTTCTAATAAATATAAACTGTTTTAGTTAGGGTTTCTATTGCTGTGACTAGACACCATAACCATGCCAACTCTTATAAAGGAAGCATTTAATTGAGGTGGCAGCTTACAACCTCAGAAATTTGGTCCATGATCATCATGACAGGGAACATGGCAGCATGCGGGCAGATTATGGTACTGGAGTTGAGAGTCCTATATCTTGCAGAAAACAGGAAGTCTGCTAAAACACTGGGTGGTATCCTGAGCATAAGAAATGTCAACGCCTACACCCACAGTGGCACACTTCCTCCTACAAGGCCATACACACTCCAATAAAGCCACACCTCCTAATAGTGCCACCCCCTATGAGATTATGGGGGCCGAATACATTCTAACTACCACATAGACTTATAATTATATTAATACAATTTGACCTGTCACGTTTGGTCAACTACTTAAATAATTAAGTAGCATTAGCCTGTTACTTGATAACCTATTGCTTCTTGGACTTGTGTAAGAGAAATCCAATTAGACTCCCTATATTTATGTAGTTTATTTGTTTTTATTTTATGTGTATGAATGTTTCACTTCCATGTATGTATGTGTGCTACATATGTACCTGGTGTTCATGGAGCTCAGAAGAGTGCATCAGATCTATCTCTTTTATCTGGAGTTATAGACGGTTGTGAGGTATGCTATTGATTTTGGGAAACAAGCCTGGGTCTTCCATAAGAGCAGCAGGTGCTCTTAATCACTGAAACATCTCTCCTGCTCAAATCCTTTATTTAATTATACATGTGCATAGATGCACACAAATAAATGCATATATTAGACATCTTATAAAACAGTAATTTTGTATACGAATATTTCAAACATGCTTATAATTAGTTTTCTTTCCATTTTCCTCTGCTGTACTATCAAATTCCCCAACCAAACTTGAAACTTCCAAAACCATAATTCCCAACCAGCTTGAACATATTAATCTAAAAGGCATTTCTCTAACAGAAATTTAGAAATTTTTTTGTTGTTTTTCATTTCTCTTTAGAAAATTACACTATCATCAATGCATTTTCAATAGATTTTTAGAGTTATCACCTTACAGGAATCAATTATAAATTATTAATAGGAAATGGCATAACACAGTATCGGGTTTCCAATAGACAAGTTAATTTGTGTGTAACAAGTAAACGGTTTGCCTTTAAACCATGGCATTTTAAACTAGAACAGAAACTGTAGAAGGAAATGCATAAACTTATGAATGGAAGACAAGTGAGATTGTGTCAGCCACTGCCCCTGTTACTCTAATACATTTATTGGCCATGGGCCATGTTTAAGAATGATCCAATCACATAGAACAATTGAGAAAAGCAAACTGGCCCACAAAGTAAATTCTGAGAGATAGTTATAAACAGACACAGACTGTGAGTCACAGCAAGTAATGAGAATAGTGAAATCAACTGGAAACTTTTTTTTTTCTTTTTGGTCTTTTGAGACAGGGTTTCTCTGTGTAGCTCTGGCTGTCCTGTAATTCACTCCGTAGACCTCAAATGGAAATTTTAAGCATTGGTATTTACTTTGCATGTTCAATCATGTTTTAATCATTATTTTACACATTCAAACAAATTGCTAATTACATGGAAAGTTTATTTCTTTATGAATGGTACATTTGTACCTGTACTTCATTCTTATTGTACCCCTAAAAATTACTCTGTAAATACATGTAATATTTGGCAACAATAGTGTATATATCCAGAAAATTGTACCAAATCATAAAACTGTTTTTTTTTTTTTTACAATTCTGAAAGAAAGCAGCACTCTATTATCAAAGATTCAGGTGTGTCAGTTCAGTTTCTGTGCAAACTGTATTTATTCAGGCAACAATTTAAGATTAAACCAATGAGGCTTTTTTATACATAATATGTATATAAAAATTTAGATGGTGTCTTAGTTCTGTTGTGAAATAGAATATTTGCTTAACTGTGTAAAGATGGGTTGCATGTATTTATGTTGCAGAGTAATTGTTTAAGTATGTAAAGATATATTGCATTTGTTTAATTATATAAAGATGTGTTGCTGTTTCACCTTGCTTACCTAGGGTGATTGATTGGGCTAATAAAAAGCTGAATGGTCAATAGCTAGGTAGAGGAGGGATAGGTAGGGCTGGGGGGCAGAAATAAAAGAGGAGTCAACCAGCCAGCCAGGAGCTCGCCAACTGGGAACCAGGAAACCAGACTGGAGGAAAAAGGAAAGCAGGATGGACAGTGGGTACATGAGATAAATGAACCTCGAGGCAGCACATACAGTAATAGAAAGGAATTAATTGGAGTTTAAAAAACACTAGGTAGAAACAATCCTAAGCAAAGGCCAAGCATTATATTTAATAAGTCTCAGTGTCACTGACTTGCCATAGGCCAAATTGCTTTATTTATCAGTCAATCAGAACCACACATATTCACAGCATACAGAAAGACATCCTACAGCACTTCCCCTTTTCTGTCTAATCAAAAAGAAAGGTTTTAACTTTAACATAGTAAAATTACATATAATAGAACTGTTATCAAGCAAGAATTGCAGTTATAATATCTAGTCTATTTGTGTTTGGTAAAATTAAAGAAAATATTCTATTTATCCAATATTGGTGAGTCTAAAGTTTCATGTCTAATTTATCTTTTATCATAACCAAGGAAAATTGTAATTGTAACTATCTAGTCTTCTACTGCATCAAAGAACTCAGAAGGATATTATATTACCTAAGTAAACAAGAAGAGCACTATAAGCAACTTCCAAAAATCTAGAATGACAGAGACAGCTGGCTGCCTGGACAGTCAGTCACCCAAAGTTCCTCTGCAATGTTGGGGCATCCATCTTCAGCCTATAGATCTAGAGGTTCTCAGTTGCTTCTCTCTGTGCCCTGTAGAATATCTGGCAGTCTCCTCTGCAAAACAGGAAACTGAAGGACCCTTTCACCTTGTTTTGGAAATTTAGTGGTCATTTTTCCATGGGTCCTGCATGTCCAGTTGGTGTAACATTTTGTTAAGCAGTCAAGGCAAGAACAGCCTCTTGTCCAAATGGCCAGTTCTGCCAAGAAGAAGATAATGTACATATGGAGTGTCTTCGATGCCTATCTTCCTCTTTGATGGGCTGCCAGGAGCAGATATGTCTCACTGTCCAGAAAGTCTAAGTTTTTAAAACATTTTACATGCCATATTCTGTAGGTCATTGAAGTGTTTGAACATTACCTACCTAATTGAAATATATCTATGTGTATCTAGAAAATTTAACTAACATGACTACAAGTTTGATTATCATAGATGATTAACTATTAATCTGTATTTCTTAATGACACATTACAATTTTAAGTGAGTTGTATAAACATAATACCTTAAACAAGAGTAAAAATATACAAAGAGTGTAACAAAATTAACTTTACATTTGTATCAATAAATTAAAGTCCATAGCAATGTAAAATATTTAAGCAAATTGTTGCTCTGTAAAAGTAGATTCAATAATCTTTTAATCCTTTTAATCCTATTATATCTATATACTATATTTCTATATCATATCCTCCTTTCTTTTTTTAGAAAGAGATTGACTATGACCAATAACAATTTGTTTTTTTTTGATATATCAATACATTTATTACAATCCTAAGAATTTCATTACTATATCACAATATATAGATATACAGATGCATCCTTGAAATTTCAGAAAATAGTGACAGCAGTGTTTGTATGGAAATAATTAAACCAGTCTCCAGTTTCCTTGTGTAATATGCTGATCTAAAGTTCATGAAAGAAATTATGACCATTTCTGAAATAAGATGATGTTCATTGCAAAAGGTTAGTAAGAAACAAGTTTGGGAAGAAGATGAAAATGACGCATTCTCATCCTGGCACGCCTCGAGAGACACCTGCTGTCTTAGTCACCATTGCTGTTGCTGTGATAAAATACTTCAAGAAACTAGCTTCCTGGACAAATTTCTCACTTTGGCTCATAGTTCAAGGCTGTCATAGTAGGGAAGTCACAGCAGCAAGAGCTTTCCGTGTGCTGGCTCTGGGGAAATACTTTCCTAGGCAGGTGGTGCCTTGTGGAAATCCATCAGCTTCACATTCAGCTTCACTCGGGTTCTCAGGAACAGAGCTGCATGACACCAGATTCTTCACTAAGCAAAGCATGTGAATGGTCCCCATCCCAAGTGCTGACGGAGTCCTTAGTCCCCTCTGAACTTCATGAGCAAGGCTTCCACGGTCTACACTTCTCTCAGTACTTTTTTTTGGATTATGTGTATTTGTCTTTGTTTAGAGATTGGTTACAAACAAAACAATTTGTAACCAATCTCTAAACAAAGACAAATATACATAATCCAGTTTTTAGAAATGTGGGCATAGTTTTCTAGGCTACTTCCTGCTGATTGTGGGCACTGGAAGAATATTTTAGGATTATGGTCAAGTCCAGAATGTCAAGTCTGTGACACTGCATTGTCTGAGCCACTTGCTTTGAAGCTGATTTTGGATGGTGGATCATCTAGGCCATAGTGTCATTGGAGACCTTTCAGGAGGTCTTGGCTGATCAAAACATATTAGCCTGGAATCAATCCACAGGTTCTCATCTTCTGTGGAAACAAAAACAGAACCTTTTTTTTCCAAAGCATAGCCTCAGACACAAATTTTGAAGTCAAGATACTATATATATATATATATATATATATATATATATATATATATATATATGTGTGTGTGTGTGTGTGTGTGTGTGTGTGTGTGTGTGTATTGGTTTACCTTAGCAGCCTTTACAATCAAATGTCTTTCTGCGGTCAAAAATCCCAAAGATAATATAATCCAGATTCTCTGTGTAATATCCATCTTTACGTAGCTTATTTTTATATCACTTTTACTGTCTCTTTAAAGACTTTATTTTTTAAAACTATCTCTTTCCTTGGATAACTATCTTCATTTTCCTCTCTCTTCCAAGCCTATGTACACTTTTAAGCACATTGTAAGCAGTTTAGAGGTTTGTTTCATCTGAATCCATCTCATTGTGAGTCTATTGCTTTAAACTGCAGCATGGCTAGGACAGAAGCAGCAGCTTTGGCTGCTGACTCCACCCACCTCAGCTTCCCGACATGGCAGTAGTAAGTTTACTGCAAGCTCTGGGAGCCTTGCTCACTGCCAGCTCTGAGAAACAGTGGATCTATGCCTCCATCAAGCAGTGCGTAGCCCAGAATTTTTTTTTTTTTTTTTTTTACCACTGCATGGTTTGGAGATGCCACTGTGTACTGTGACAGGAATCTGCCATGCTGCTTAGCTTATGGTGCCTAGCAGCCAGCTCCATTACACAGGCAGCTGTTAGGAGATGAGTCTCTATGCTGCTACTGGCATGAGACTGTGAGACTAGGAAGCCTAGTGTGGCCCTGTTTCTGTGCATTCAGAATCTTTAAATCTTCTTAGGTCTATGTGGATCAATGTCCAAAGGTGAGCACTAAATGTAGTCAGAAGTTTTCCTCTGGTCCCACCTGGCCCACTGTCCCACAGGCGCTTATAAAATAATTACCCAGAGGCTTACATTAATTATCAGTTGCATGGCATATGGCAGGCTTTTTGCTAGCTAGCTTTTATAACTTAAATTAACCCATTTCTATTAATCTATGTTTTGTCAAGTGTTCTGTGGCTTACTGGTCTGCTGGCATGTTGTTCCTTGGGCAGCAGGCTGACATCTCTCTCCCCTCTCCTTTCTTCTTCCTGTCTCTCTCTTCAATTTCCCGCCTAACTGCAATGTGACTTGCCATAGACCAAATGGCTTTATTTATCAAGCAATCAGAGCAACACATATTAACAGCATACAGAAAATGTTCCTGGCAGCACCAATTTACTTCAGAGATGATGGGAATTGAAGAAACTCCTTATAGCGTTTGCTTTCATTGTGGCAAGGTTAGCCACTAGGAAAAGAAATTGCTTTTGCCTTGACTGTTTATAGTGTGCTGCGCATACTGAACATGCAGGACTCACTGGAAAGTGACTGCTGAACTTTGCCAGAAAAAGGTGGGATGGTCCTTCAGGGTTCCTGCTTCACAGAAGAGTCTTCCAGATATTTTACAGGACAGGAAGGAAATCAACTGACTAAATTGCCAATACAAGACAGGACAATCCTTCAAATTCTCTGCTTCACTGAAAAGTTTACCAGATATTCTGGGTCTGGGTCTGTAGGCTGAAGATGTATGCTTCAATGTTGCAGAGGAACTTTGAGTTGACTGTCCAAACAGCCAAATGTCTCTGTCATTAGAGACTATTACATCCTTCTGGGTCTTTAATGGAGTTGAAAACTAGATGGTTATAGTTGCAGTTTTCTTTAGTTATGATAGGATAGATAATGCATTATAGTCTCTGAATATACTAACTAAAAATGAATAGAATATTGTAAATGTAATTCTTACTTGATAATTGTGTTTGTTGTATATAATTTTACTTGTGTATAGTTAAAACCTTTCTTTTTATTTAGACAAAATGGAGTAATGATGTAGAATATTATTTTAAGATGTGTTACAATTGTTTATGTTGTGGAACATTTGTTTAACAATACAAAGATGTGTTACATTCCTTTATGTTGCATTTGTTTAGCACTGTGAAGCTGTGGTTCTCTGTCTGTCTAGAACACCTGGTTGGTCTAATAAAGAGCTGAACAACCTATAGTGAGATAGGAAAAAGGATAGGTGGGGCTAGCAGGCAGAGACGATAAATAGGAGAAATTGGGGAGGATGAAGAAGGAGCAAGAGAACAAGGAGAGGAAGAAGCTAGGGGCCAGCCACCTAGCCACACAGGCAGCCACTGAGTAAAAATGAAAGAAAGATACACAGAAGTAAGTAAAGGAAATAGTCCAGAGGCAAAAGGTACATGGAATAATGTAAAGTTAAGGGAAGCTGGCAAGAAACAAGCCAAGCTAAGGCCAGACATTTATAAGTAAGAGTAAGAATAAGGTGGGTCTTTAGGAACAGAATTTGGGGAGTGGGGCATTTCAGCTGGAAGACGGGTCATTCACCTCTGGCTGATGTGGCCTGTGGATGGAAGTGGAAGGAAGTTTGTCTGCTGGGGTTTATCCATTCTAATCTTTAATAGTTCCCCTTCTCTATATTTCTATGTTTATGTCTCATTATCAGTTTATACATGTTAGAGAAAACATGAAGTATTTATCTCTGTGTATATGACTCATATTACTTAACATAGCAATTTATAATTTTATTCATATTCCTAAATCAGAAACACTTTATTTTTCTTAATGGCTAAATAATACCACATTTCTTTATTCATTAATTTATGAATGGGCTCTAAGATTTTTTTCTATGGCTTTATTACACTGAATAATGCAGCAATAAAAATTTCTGTGAGGGAAAATTTCTTCTGTGCCTCTTTTAATTATTTCTCTTGTATTGAAGTAGATTTAATCATATAACATGATCTGATTATGGTTCTACTTGTCCAACTCCTCACAACTACTTTCTGACCTTCTCTCCCATCCAAATCCATAGCCAATCTTTTTCTCTATCATTAAAGGAAAAAGATATCATACAATAATAATAAAATAAAATAAAATGAGCAGAATAACAAATCAGTATAGGACACACAATCAGAAGAAAAGGATAGAGAAAAAGCAAAAGAATCACAGACAAACACAAACACACAAATCTTCATACACAGAGAAATTCCATAAATAAAACAAAACCAGAAAACAATATACATTCACAAAAGTCCTGAAAAGAAAATCAATAATAATAGTAATAATGATGATGATGATGATGATGATGATGCCATAATAGGTCATTGAATTTATTTTATTTTGGCCATATGCTACTGGATATAGGGCCTGCTGTAGGAGTTTTTATACCCAGTGGGACTCCCTTGTACAAAACTAAAATTTCCTTTGCAGGAAGTGGTCTGTTGGAGATTGCTCCTGGGTTAGTAATGGTGGCTTGTGTTGACTTCTCACATTGCTGGGACTCCCACCTGGTGCAGATCCTTGCATGCCCTATGCATATTGCCACAATCTGTCAATTCATATGTTAATTGTTCTTGCTGTGTTTAGAAGACTTTGTTTTCTATGTGTCCTCCATCAACTCCAGCTCATGCAATCATTCTGCTTCTTCTTCTGCAGGATAGCCTGAGCCAAGAGGGGAGGGATTTGATGGAGATAAATAGGACCGAATGTTCCAATGTCTCTCACTTTGTGCACATTGTCCTGTTGTGGTTTCTGTATTTGTTCCCATCTGTTGTAGGAAGAAGCATTTCTGATGATGGCTGATACTGAAAGACTCTGATCTATGAGAATAGCAGAATGTCATTAGGAATCATTTTGTTGCTACATTCCTTTAGCAGGTAAAAAAAAAAAACAAAAAAAAACAGTATTTAATTTTCCCCTTGGTCCCAGGTTTGTCTAGTCTCAGTTTCATGTCTACCCAAGCAGTGATGATGATGGGCTCCATAATGTGCTGTGGATCTTAAATACAATCAGATAATGGTCCATTACACCTACCAGCTTTTTGCCACTATTGTCCTACCACATTTTGTAGGCAGGAAAATGTTGAGGAATAATACTTTTGTATACTTTGAAGATGTGTCTTTGCCAAGGTACCTTCTGACTGGTTTAATAAAAAGCAAAATGGTCAATAGCTAGGAAGAGGAATAGACAGGACATCCAGACACATGGAGAAATCTAGGAAGATGAGAGGCAGAGAAACCAGCCAGATTCAGAACAAATCAGACACACAGAATGTGATAGAGTTCAAAGCCATGTAGTAGAATGTAGATTAATAAAAAATACAGGTTATTTTAAGTTATAAGAGCTAGTTTAGAATAAGCCTAAGTTAAAGGTGAGCTTTCATAATTAATAAATCTCTATGTCATTATTTGGGAGCTGGCTGGCAGGACAAGGACAAGTTCAGGTTACCATTATGTATCAAAGGGTTTGTAGCTTGGTTTTTATTTAGCTTTCTCCTTTGATAGTATGCAGAGTGCCCTCCAGTAAAATGAACACTAGTCAGTAGGAATGAAAGATTTATGGAGACACCAGCATGAGTTCTCTGATTCAAAGTGTAATGTATGTGCTGTCTTCAGCAATAGTGTCTTACTTTCAAATTGTAGAGAACCACCAACAGCCTTGTTTTCTTGAGGGTTCCATTGGGCCAGTTTGTCCAAACACAATTCTACGTAACTCATTCCTGGTACTTGAAGCTTAATTTAGTGATGAGGAATGTGTGGTTGGGACTCTGTTTCCCCAGTTATTTGGCAAATTCATTTATATCACCTTCAAACATGCTGTGAGAGCTATTCTTGGTTGTCAACTTGGCTAAATCTGTAATGAACTATAATCCATAAATGGAGAGCACATTTGTGATCCAAACCTCAAGGAAAGAAGACAACATGCCTTTGATCCAGATCTTGAGGAGAGAAGACACGTGCCTTTAATCCATACTTGAGAATGGAAGTCACACCTTTAATCTGGGCCACAACTTCTGCTGGAAGCCTATAGATGGACAATGGAAGAAGGAACGAAGTGTTTGTCCTTTGCCTGCTTGCCCTAGCCTTGTCAGCCATCTTTTCTTTCACTGGCATTGGAGCCTACTTCTTTGGGATCCCAGCATATACAGAAGACCAGCTGAGATACCCAGCCTCATGAGACTAAGCAACTGCTGGACTCTTGGACTTTCTATTCACAGCTAGCCATTGTTGTACTGTAGTCTATGTCATTCCAATAAATATACAATACACACACACACACACACACACACACACACACACACACACACACGTGTGTGTGTGTGTGTGTGTGTGTGTGTGTGAGAGAGAGAGAGAGAGAGAGAGAGAGAGAGAGAGAGAGAGAGACTGTGAGAGAGACTGTGAGAGAGACTGTGAGAGAGAGAGAAATTCACTCTATAAGTTCTGTGACTCTATAGAACCCTGATGAATACAGATTTTGGTACCAGAGTGGATCTAGAGGAATAGAAGTATAAACATGAATCTTTTAAGTATCTAGAATAGTCTTTTTAATTTTCCAACATCTTCAAATTCACCAGTACCTTCAGCTATTGAAGCCTCTCCAGTAACTCTCTCTCCTAGGACCTTTGAAAATACTGAAAGCTCATGGTGTAACTATATTTCAAACTTAAAACGATAGATTCCTTTGATTATCTTGATTCATCAATAGTGAGTGGCAATGGATTTAATGACATATAAATGAAACTTTTGACAGTTTGGGGGAAAATAATGTTGGTGGTTGTCTGCTCTTAATATCTCTGGATAAACTGATAAGATAAAGGATAAGAATGAGCTCTGTGATAAAATTAACAACCTTCAGAATACAGTGAAGGACAACAATCAACTTAGTGATAAACTTGACTGGCTCCAGATGTGCATAAACAGTCTAAAGGTTTCTAAGTGTGCCCTGGAAGAGAATCTTCTCTCCAGCAGCTATAGAGCTTGAGTTGCAGAAAAGCAAACTGAAGCCCTCATTATAAGGTTGGCTGAATTACAGCAGAAATTCAAGTCTTGGCCTCAGAAGTTGTCAGCTGTTAAAGTAAGGGCATGAATTGGTAAAGAATGGATCCTATAACCTAGGGTGGGAATGTGTGGAGCGACCCTATTGATGGGTGATATCACTCTGTATGGTATGAATGTGTTGCTCTAATCAGTTGATAAATAAAATGCTGATTAGCCAGTAGCCAGGCAGGAAGTATAGATGGGATAAGCAGACAAGGAGAATTCTGGGAAGAAGAAGGCTCAGTAAGGAGATGCCAGCCTGCCATCCAGCCATCCAGGAAGCAGCATACAATGGCACACAGGTAAAGCCATGGAAAATGTGGTGACATATATATTAACAGAAATGGGCTGAGTTTAAGTCTAAGAGCTAGTCAGTAGTGAGCCTGAGCTAATGGCCAAGCAGTTTTAATTAATATAAGCCTCTGTGTGTTTGTGTCTGAGCAGCTGTGAGCCCAGGCAGGGCCAGAGAAAACTCCAGCTACACCCTATTGAAGCTGAGAACTTTGAACCCTCAGATTCTCTATGGTTTATCTCACCTGAGAAAGTAGTAACCTCAGCCCAACCCCCTTAAAATATTCCTTTTCCACCTTCCACTGAGGAAATTAATCCATCAGTGTCTGCCAAACCAACAGTTACTTTTTCTGAAGAAATTCCCATGCAATACAATAATAATGTCCCTCAAGGTCCATCAGTAGTTTCCTCTAGACCTATAGCCAGACTCAAGGCAAAGCGGGCTCCTAGAGGGGAGGTAGAAAGTGTAGTCCATGAGGAAGATCACTACACTACTAAAAAAGTTAGTGCTTTTGCTAACTTAATCAAGCGGAAGTCTGGGGAATATGTGTGAGAATATAATTTAAAGGTGTGGGATAATGGTGGAAGAAACATAAAACTACTTTAGGCTGAGTTTATTGATATGTGCTCACTGAGTGGAGATTCTAGGTTTAAGACAGAAGCTCTCACAGTTTAAAAAGGTGTGAAAAAAAATGAATGGTTAATTGAAGAATTTATCAAAAGTTGGCTCCCTGAAAAGGAGTTAGAGATACATGACATCCTTTGGTTTAATGTTGATGAAGGGATTTTAAGGCTCAGGGAATTTGGCAATGGCAGAGCAGATATGCTGTATGAAACCTAATCCTCCACAGTGGGAAGGCCCAGAAAACATTCCCTTCAGAAATCATAAAAGATGCACAGTAGTGAGAGGGGAACCAGACAATTGAAGAGTTTTGCTGTTGCCCCTTTCTTTGTGCCAGACCTTAGGTTTGGAGATGCTGCCACTCAATTGAATGAATCAAATGCAATGGGTTCAATTTGGCCTTGAGGTAGCAGGAGACACGTGGCAGCACTGAACAACCAGATACAAGGTGATCATAGTTATCATAATGGAGAGCGTAGATCAACAAGGTTCACAATGGCCTAACCAATAATGCTCAGCACAGGCAAAGTGAAATTTATAGTGGTGTAACTCATATGGACCTTTGCTTCTGGCTAATCAATCACAGTGTTTGCAGGCATGAAATAGATAAGAAGCCTACTGCATTTCTGAGTGACCTGTATATGCAGAAAAATTCTCAAACAAATGAAAGAAAGGCTGTATTAGATAGTGGCAAAAGGCAGCTTTGACTAGTGAATCAATTTCCAGACTTGAGCCAGTTTGTAGACCATAACCCCTTTAATGACAGGGTGGCCAGCTTTCCCCAAGTAAGGATCCTGATAAGACAACTAAAAGTTTTACAGTTAGCCTTTCTCAGGTTCTTTTCCAAATGGACCCGAGGCTGTTTACAAGGTAACTGAACACTGGGGGAAAGGAAACAACCAGATTTTATGGGGTCTCTTTTATAGTGGTTCTGAATTGACACTGATTCCAGGAGATCCAAAGAAATATTGTGGCCCTCAAGTTAAAGTAGGAGCTTATGGAGGTCAGGTGATTAATGGAGATTTGGCTGAAGTCTGACTCACAGTGGGTCTGGTGGTCCCAGAACTCATCCTGTGGTTATTTCCCCAGTTCCAGAATGTATAACTGGCATAGATATACTTAGGAGTTGTGAGAATTCTCACATTGGTTCCCTGACCAGTGGAGTGAGGGCTTTTTTGGTTGAAAAGACTACATGGAAGCCTTTAGAGTTGCTTCTGCCAAAGAAAATAGTGACTCAAAAAGAGTATTGCATCCCTGGTGGAACTGCAAAAAATAATGATACTAAGAAGGACTTGAAACATGCAGGGGTGGTGGTTCCCACATTTCCCTTCAACTCTTCTTTCTGGCCAGTGCAGAAGACAGATAGATCATGGAGAATGACAGTTGACTATCAAAAACTCAATCAGGTAGTGACTCCAATTGCAGCAGCTGTACCAGATGTAGTGTTCTTACTTCAGGAAATTAACACATCTCCTGGTACATGGTATGTAGCTATTGATTTAGCAAATGCCCTTTTTTGGGTACCTGCCCATAAGAACCACCAGAAGCAATTTACTTTTAATTGGCAAGGCCAGCAGTATAACTTTACAATTGTGCCTCAGGGATATATTAACTCATGTCCTATGTCATAACATACCCATAAGGGACCTTGCACATCTATATCTTACAGAAAATAACACACTGATACACTATATTGATTACATTATGTTGATTGAACCAAATGAACAGGAGGTAGCAACCACTTTGAACTCATTGGTAATACATATGTGTATCAGAGGATAGGAAAAAAAATCCAGCCAAAATTCAAGGACCTTCTACCTTAGTAAATTTTTTAGGATTCCAGAGGTGTGGGGCATGCAGAAATTTTCCTTCCCAGGTGAGGGACAAGGTGTTGCTCCTGGCTGCCCCATCACTAAGAAAGCAGCACAATGTTTAGTGGGCCCATTTGGATTCTGGAGAGAGAACATTCCTCTTTTCGATGTGTTACTCTGCCACATATATCAAGTGACTTGGAAAGCTGCTAGCTTTGTGTGAAGACTAGAACTATAGCTCTGTAGATCTTGACATCAGAAATGGTGATACCTCTGGCAGTTCTCTTATTGTACAGGATTGCTTTAGCTATCCTGGGATTTTTTTTTTCCATATGAAGTTGAGTATTGTTCTTTCAAAGTCTGTAAATAATTGTGTTGGAATATTTAGGGAATTGCATTGAATCTATAGATTGCTTTTGGTAAGATGGCCATTTTTACTATGTTAATCCTACTGATCTATGAGCATGGGAGATCTTTCCATCTTTGGATATTTTCTCCAATTTCTTTCTTAAAATATTTGAAGTTCTTGTCATATAGGTCTTTCTTTCACTTGCTTGATTAGAGTTACCACAAAATATTTTATACTGTTTGTGGATATTGTGAAGGGTTTTGTTTCCCTGATTTCTTTTTCAGTCCATTTGTCATTTATATACAGGAGGGCTACTGACTTTTTGTGAATAAATTTTGTATCCCACTACTTTGATGAATTTTTTTTACCAGCTGTAATGTTTAGTGGGACTATTTGGATTCTGGAGAGAGAACATTCCTCATTTCGATGTGTTACTCTGCCACATATATCAAGTGACTTGGAAAGCTGCTAGCTTTGTGTGAAGACTAGAACTATAGCTCTGTAGATCTTGACATCAGAAATGGTGATACCCAGAGGAATTTTTAGGGTCATTTATATATACTATAAGATCATCAGCAAAAAAGATATGTTGACTTCTTCCTTTCCAATGATTTCCTTCATTTGCCTTATTGCCCTCACTAAGACTTCAAGTATTATATTGGATAGATATAGAAAGAATGGACAACCTGGTTTTGTTCATGATTTTAATTTAGTTGCTTTGAGTTTCTCTACATTTAAGTTAATGTTGGGTTTGAGCATGCTGTAAACTGCCTTTATGATATTGAGAAATATTCCCTTTATCCCTAATCTCCCCAGCACTCCTACCATAAATGGGTGTTAATTTTTTTAAAAAGCCTTTTCTGTCTTATGAGATGATCACGCATTTTTCTTCTTCTTTTTCTTTTGCTTATATAGTGATTACATTTTTATATTTTCATATATTGAACCATCCCTGCTTCTGGGATGAAGCCTACCTGATCAAGGTGAATGGTGGATTATCTTTTTAATATGTTGTTCAATACAGCATGAAAAGATTTATTGAGTATGATTATTTTACATCCATGTTTCTAAGAGAAATTGGTTTGTAATTCTCTTTCTTGTTGGCTCTTTATGTGGTTTTGGTAACTGTGACTTTCTGTTTCTATTTTGTGAACTAACTTAAAGAATATTGGCATTAACTCTTTTTTGAATGTCTGGTAGAATTCTATGCTAAAATCATCTCGCCCTAGCCTTTTTATGGTTTGGAGGTTTTAATGGCTACTTCTACTAGAGATGATAGTTTTATTTCAACTGCTTATCTTATATTGGTTAAACTTTGTTGAATAGTACATGTAGAGAAAACTATCCATTTCTTTTAGATGTTCTAGTTTGGTCAGGTACAAATTTTAAAGTATGTCCTATGATTCTCTGGATTTCCTTGGTGTCTGCTGTTTTGTGTCCTTTCTCATTCCTGGTTTTGTTAATTTGGATATGCTTTCTTTCTGTCTTTTACTTAATTGGGTAATACTTTTCCAATCTTACTGATTTTCTCAATGATCCAACTCTTCTTTCATTGATACTTCATATTGCTTTCTTTGTTTATATTTTTATTGATTTCAACCATTAGTTTATTTTTTGCCTTCTACTCCTTTGATGTGTTGTTCCTTCTTTTTGTTCTAAGGCTTTCAGGTGTACTCTGAATTGCCCCATAAGTTTGAATATGCTGTGTATTCATTTTCATTCTGTTATCAAAACTCTTTAATTTCTTTTTTGACCCATTTTTAATTGAGTAGAGATCTGTTCAATTTCCTTGAGATTGTAAGTTTTATTTTGTTTTTGTTGTTGTTGATTTCAAGCTTTAATCCATGGTAGTCAAATAGGATTCAGTGAGTTATTCCAATTTTCTTGTACCTGTGGAGACTTGCTTTGTGTCTGTGTATGTGGTCAACTTTGAAGAAAGTTCCATGAGGTGCAGAGAAGAAGGTACACTCTTCTATGTTTTGGGTTAAATATTCTGTAAATACATTAAGTCCATTTAGTTTATAACATCTGGTAGCTCCAGCATTTCTCTGCTTAGTTTTTGTCTGGATGACTTGTCTATTGGTAAGAGCTGAGTTTTGAAGTCTCCCACTATCAATGTCAGGGTCAGAATGTCTTTTAAGCTGTAGTAGTGTTTCTTTTACAAACGTAGATGCCCTTTTGTTTGGGGCATAGATGTTAAGATCTGAAATGTCACCTTGGCAGATTTTTCCTTTGATAAGTGCATATTGTCCTTCTCTATCTCTTCTGATTAGTTTTGGTTTGAAGTCTATTTTCTAAGATATTAAAATGGCTACAGCAACTTGTTTCTTGGGTCCATTTGCTTGGAATATCTTTTTCTAACCCTTTATCCTGAGGTAATCTCTATCCTTGATATTAAGGTGTGTTTCTTGGCTGCATCAGAAAAATGGATACTCTTTTCACATCCATTCTCTTAGTCTGTGCTTTTTGAATGGGAAATTAGGACCATTGATATTGAGAGCAAATAACCAATGATGCTTGATTTCTATTATTTTTGTTGTGGTGGTGGTTGTGGTGGCATATGTGTGTATATGTGAATGTGTGTGGTTGTCTCTGTCTCTGTCTTTGTCTCTGTCTCTGTCTATGTCTCTGTCTCTCTCTCTCTCTCTGTATGTGTGTGTGTGTGTGTGTGTATGTGTGAGTGTGTGTATGTGTGTGTATGTATGTGAGCATGCTTCCATTATTTTGATTTTGGGGGTCTGAGACTGTATAATACCTGTGGTACTTTGAATGTAATTGGTCCCCATAATCTCATAAGGAGTTGCAATATTAGCAGGTGTGGCTTTGTTGGAGTGTGTATGGCTTTGTTGGAGGAAGTATGTCACGGGGAGGGGAGGGGATCTTTGAGCTTTCCTATGTTCATGATACCACCCAATGTCTCAATAGTCTTCTTGTTGCTTGCAAGATGTAGGACTCTCAGCTATTTCTCTAGTACCATGTCTGCATACATTCCACCATGCTCCCTGCCATGATGATAATGAACTGAATCTCTCAAAGTATATGTGAGCCCCCTCAATCCAATGGTTTCCTTATAAGAGTTGCCATGGTCATATTGTCTCTTTACAGCAATTGAAACCCTAACTAAGACAGTCTCCGAGTTTCCATGATTGTATTTAGCCTTCTTTGGTTGGAATTTTCTTTCTGTATAGCCGGATTTGTATATAAGTATGTGATGAAGGTACTTTCTTTTTTTGTTTCAGTCAATTAAATTCTGTTCTGTATGCTTCTTATACCTTTATAGGCATTTCTTCTTTAGGTTAGGAACATTTTCTTCTATAATTGTATTGAAAATATTTTCCAGGCCTTTTGTCTGGGTTTATTTTCTTTTCACTATCCCTATAATTATTAGATTTAGTCTTTTCATAATGTCTCAAACTTCCTGGATGTTCTGTATCAGTTGTTTTTAATATATATTTAATCTTTCCTTTGACTAATG
Organism: Peromyscus aztecus; assembly: GCA_902168405.1. Classification (NCBI taxonomy): domain Eukaryota; kingdom Metazoa; phylum Chordata; class Mammalia; order Rodentia; family Cricetidae; genus Peromyscus; species Peromyscus aztecus. The sequence continues at coordinate 17,089 of CABHPQ010135477.1, forward strand.
TATCTATCCATTTCTTCTGTTATGTCTTCAGTGCCTGAGATTCTTCTTTCTATATTTTGTATTCTTTGGTAAAGCTTGCTTCTGTAGTTCCTGTTCAAATTCCTTTTATTTCTAAAATTCCCTCCACTTGTGTTTTCTTTATTGATTCTATTTTCATTTTCAGAACTTGAACAGTTTTACTCATTCCCTTACAGTGTGTGTATTTTCCTGGATTTCTTTTAGGCACTCCTACCAGGAAATCAGCTTTCAATACCAGCACACATTTCCAGGGAACACAGCATCTGACCAGGCTGAGGAAACAGGTCGACAGGAAATTTTCTACCAGGCAACACAAAGCTACCACATTCTCCTAAAATCCAGAGAGGAAACAGAAAGCAAAGAACAAAATATCCACCCAATGAAAACAAAATCAGATATCAGCACCTAGATATATAATCATCCCAATTCCAGATGCTTAGATGCCAATATAAAATCAAAATCAACAGCAACAAGGATAATATATCTCCACTAGAGTACAGCAACCATACACTGGCCAAAAATATTACAGCATAGCTGAAGCCCAAGAAAAAGACCTTACAACAGCCTTATGAAGATAAGAGAAGTCCTCAAAGATGACATGAACAAGCCCCTTAAAGAGATCCAGGAAAACATAAATAAACAGTGGGAGTTTTGAAACTAGTTGAGTGAATGCATACACTCTTAGAGGTTAAGCCATCTTTCCAAACACCTTTTTAAATTTCACATTCAAATCAGTCTTAAAAAATAAAAGAATAAATTTTTACATTCAGCCGGCAGTTGTGGTGTACAACTTTAATCTCAGCCTTGGGAGGCAGAAACAGGTGAATTTCTCTGAGTTTCAGGACAGTCTCCAAAGCTGAACAAAGAAATCCTGTCTCAAAAATAAATAAATAAATAAATAAATAAATAAATAAATAAATAAATAAATAAATATAAATAATTCTACATTCATTGACATTTTTTTGAGACATGTGAGCTGTTAATAGTAAATTTTAAAAAGCCACATATTTTTAATATCTACTTTGGCTTTGGCTTTCACATATTATAAGCACAACTTAATATCTTTGGTGTTACATGTTCTTTTCACAAAAGGCTTATATGATTTTGCAACACTAAACTAATTTTTAAAGCTAGAGGTGTGACTCAGTGGTTAGTATCTGCCTACTGTATGTGTAGGCATTTATTCTAAGCTTTAGAAAAATAATGTGATGTAAAATTTTAACAATAAATACTGTAATCCTACAGCTTCCAAAAGTTATAATCCAATATAAAGTTTTAAAATTTGTCAGTGTCATAGGGAAAGAATTGATCTGGAAATATGTCTATTTACAGTTTTCCTTTTTAAAAGGCTAATTTTTAAATGTGAGTTGTAAGTTAACATGAGTTAAGGGCCTTAGGAACTTGGTCTTAATCTCAAGATTTAGAAGAGTGTTTTTGCAAAATCTGGGTCACTTTTAACATTTCAGTCAGTCATAGGAAGCGATGACCATGGAGTCAATCAATAATTGAGGATATTTCTTCAGTAGTTTATAAAATTATACTTGTTCCCTTCATGCAGGCACTGAGGGGTAACAGGTGAAGGTGGCTAAGTGTCAGTGGAGGTTGTTTAAACTGTAATTACATTTTAGAGTGCAGCTGTTAAAATCTACCAAATAAATTTTCAAAATGACCTTTCTTGTTCAACTAAGGAATTTTGCCAACTGTTTAATTTGTAGGCATTTCACTCGGGCACTTTCCCAAATATAGACTTTGAATGAATCAGCTCATCTTTAACTTTCCCACACTAAATTGAATGTTTCTACAATGACCCATAATATCAGGGAAGTTAACTTTGGTTTGAATTTGTGCTTCTTTCAGACATATAACTCCCATTTAAATAAAATAGGATATTTACTAACTGTATTACTAAGAAGAAGACATCCATAGTAATTTGTTTTAATTTTTTGTTGGAAATGTTTTATATATGTGTTAATTCACACTAAGTTCAGAGTTTATTGCCCAAGTGTGTGTGTGGCGGGGGGGCGGGGGGTGGCAGTTATCTACTGGGAAAATGGCAACTCATTAGTAAGTAAGTCACAGAAGAAAATTATATCCCAACAAATTTCTTGCCTAGCTATGAACTATGTGAGCTACAACATGACCAGCCTAGAGAGATATGCTGACCAGTAGTGGTATGGATGTTGCGGGGATAGCCAACTTTTTTCTCTTTATATTTAAAGGCTATTCCACAAGAGGGAATTAATGCTTGGTATGGTTTACTGGACAAAACAAACAAACAAACAAAATATGTCTGTTTATGTCATAGGCCTAGGGGAGAAATTACCACTCTTACCATTCTGCTGAATTGACATGGTTTTAAACCCTTCTCTGAGTTCTTATTTTTATAGCAATACATAATTTCATTTCTCAACTCTCTTCAGGGAAGCTTATTTTTGTACTAATTACAGTTAATAAAGAGACCCACAGCTAGTCAATCTGAAGAGAATTAAAGGATCTAAAGGGTTCACCTATATCACAACAAGTCTCGGGGATTATCACAGAACAGGGTTAAGAAAAACTGTATGAGCCCCAGTGAATAGATATCTATAGGAAAACATTGCTAGAAATGGCATTGTGGTTGCACACATGAGCTCACAAAACCCATGATTACATGCAACAGACCTAGGCAAGATCAAGACCATCAAAATCTCAGCACAGGTGGTGGAGAACATCAACAGATTCTACCCCTATCTGAGGAACTACTGGCCATATCACGGCTTCTGGTTGGGGAATAGTCAGTTTTCTTCACAGTAATTCCTCTGAGAAGTTATTTGTGCTCCAATAGGATGCCCTAGAGCCATGGATATACAGAACACTTCAAAAGGATTCAGTATGCTTAAAAACATAGCAGCATATGAAGTTGGGAGGGAAAATTCCTTTTTTGGGGGGTACTTTTTTATTTTATAATTTAATTTAATTTTACATATCAACCATTGATTCCCCTGTCCTCCCTCCTCCCCTGAGGATTCAGCTCAGTCTGGTAGATTCAGTCAAGGCAGGTCCAGTCCCCTCCTCCCTTCACCCAGGCTGAGCAAAGTGTTCCTACATAGGCCCCAGGTTCCAAACAGCCAGCTCATGCACTAAGGACAGGTCCGGGGTCCCACTGCCTGGGTGCCTCCCAAACAGTTCAAGCTAATCAACTGTCTCACTTATCCAGAGGGCCTGATCCAGTTGGAGGCTCCTCAGCTATTGGTTCATAGCTCATGTGTTTCCACTAGCTTGGCTATTTGTCCCAGTACTTTTCCCAATCATGGTTTCAACAATTCAAGCTCATAAAATCCCTCCTCTTTCTTGCCAATTGGACTCCCAGAGCTCCACCTGTGGCCTGGCTGTGGATCTCTTCGTCTGCTTCCATCAGTCATTGGATGAGAGTTCTAGTACGACAGTTAGGGTTTACTCCCGGGAAAATTCTTAAGAAGGACAAAGAAAAGTTAGAGGGAAGGAAATAGGGGGGTTGATTTAGTCTGAAAACATTATTTGTGGGTATAAAATTTTCAAACTATGAAGTAAAGATTAAAAAAGAAAAAGACTGCCATTCTCTCCTTGCTGATCATTAAAACTGGACTGAACTAATTGGACACAGACTATAAAGTGTCTTTGAAGACAACATTTTACATTCATAATGATATCATTGCTGCTGTCAGACTAACTTGAGAGCTGGAGTGATAGCTACACTATTACATGTTTAAAAATAGTATGGTGGAATTGGTGAGTGACATGAACAGGATTCATCTCACTGTTTTCATAAGCATAAAGTACATCTTATCTTAATAGCCACTCCATGATAATTTTGAAGGTGATTATAAAGTTATTAAAGAGTTAAGTTTTCATCTGATTTTTCTTTTGAAACGGTGTAACTATGTAGCACAGTTTGCCCTTGAACTCATCTTGCCTCAACTTCCTGAGTGGTGGAATTATAGAAATGGATCACATGCTGAGCTAGGACAGTATTGTATGAAACTTTATTTTCACTTTTAAAATATCTTCTAATTTTAATATACAGTGTTAATCAAAATTTATGGACTTTTCTGATACTACTTAGAGCAATCTATTCATAAAATCTTGATGCAAATGCATTTTTATGGGTTGAGATAGTAGTTTTACATTTCCTATGTAGCAAATATGTTTATATGTAAATCTGAGTCTTACAGACAGTTCAGAATAATTTCTATTGCTTAGAGATACCATGTCAAAATATATTAGATCTGGGTTTGATTAAATGTCCTAGTGGAAATTAATATGGTTAGTATTTTAATAAAACTACAAAAATTTTAATTAATAGTATAGTTAATTTTAGTTAGATGATATAATATTATAAATAAGGTGCTGTCTATTTAATATTTTAAAAAACAGAAAGAAGAAAATGCAATATTGAAGGACACAGTCTTATGAATTTTTTTGTGCTCAGGTACAATGAAGTCACATATGCACAGTCTCTGTCATGCCCAGGAGACAGCCCCTCATGAACACCTCTCTGTCCTCTTGCTCTTATAATGTCCCTCCTCCACGTTGTTCCTTGAGCCTTTGGTGGGTGATTTTGTTGTTGCTATTAGAAGGAGCATTCCACCATCACTTATTCTTTGTACTTCTGCTAGTTATGGGTCTCAGAAGTAAACATTGCCTGCTGTGGTAAGATTCTCAGGGGAAGACTGTTTGCACTGTTAATCTGTGGATATGAGTACCAGGATTGAAAGGACAGTTAGAAAATATGACAATTCAGCAAAACAATAGTAGTGTATTCCACTACTGTCTATTGCCTCTCCAGATACCAGGCTCTTGACCAGTTTTAAAAACCAGGCATGAGTTTCTTCTGTGGCACATGACTCATATCCAACCAGACAGCAATATGCTCTCCCCATAGCAGTCATGGCATTATTGCACCAGTGGATACATCCTGCCTGGCAGGAAATATCACTGAAGATAAATTAAATTAATTTTTATATATGTATCCAGACAAGTTATAATTGCACAAACCACAAAAAAGTATTAAAATAGGAATTATAGTGATTGAGATGCAGTAGTAGGGCAAAATAGCTTCAGTGGGTGAGTATGTGTGCTGGTGAAGCCTTATAAAAGCTTATTTGGTGTTTTTTATAATGAGAATTCAGTTTTCATTCTGGATTTGAATAATGCATATTGACTGTAGAATTTTTTGGGAATTTCTACCTCTAAGTTTTTACTAATTTTTATTTAAAATTAAAGAGTGTGATAATCTGATCTTGAGACTCAGGATTATAATTTCAATCATTTTTGAGGCAAAATCAGTTTAAGTCTTGCATCAGCTGCAGAGTAAGTTCAAAGCCAGCCTGGGTAGCTTAATGAAAATGTCCCAAAATTGTAAATAAGTAAAATGTGGTCAGTTAATGCAGTAGTAGAGTGCTTGCCTAGCATGTGCAAGGAACTGGTTTTTAAGTACCATGAATGAAAAATTGTAGCATACATTTGAAGAATAAACAAAAGTAAGGAAAGAAAATTAAAAGAGCAAACCATAAAACAATGATGTGAGTACTGTGTACTGTTTTTTATATATTAAAATAAGGATAGTCTGTAAATGGATGCTTTTCTCTGTCCTACCCATCCTTCAGCCATCTCCAAATAATCACTCAGAAGCTTATATTAATTATAAATGTTTGGATGTTTGACTGATGACTCAGGCTTATTACTAGTCAGCGCTTACATTTAAATTAACCTATATTTTTATCTATGCTGTGCCACGTGGTTTGTAGCTTCTAACCTCATTTTCTATATGTCTTGCCTCCACTGTAGTTGGCTGGCTTCTGCACAATTCCAAACCTCTCAATCTCTATCTTCAACTTGATTGTACCACCTAACCTCATTCTGCCTCACCATTGGACAACCAGCTTTTTTATCAACCAATGAGAACAAAACATATTCACAGCATACAGGATCCCACATCAATAGTCAATGACCTGGAAATTGCAGTTAATTTAAAAAAAATAATTGTATTTATTCTTTGAGAATTTTATAACATGCATGTGAGCTTCCTCATTCCCTCACCCCCTCCCTTTACCATCCAATTAACCTTGTCCTTTTCCTCCCAGCTTTGTGCTGTAAGGTCAGGTACAATGAACTCATAATATGCAACTTCTCTGTCATGTCTAGGAAATAACCCCTTGAACATTGAGTAGGTATTGAGTTAGAGCTGGGGACAAGAAGTTTTATTGTGTGTGCTTGAACCATAGGCTAACTGTAGATAATAATACAATATACACATTTAAAAGCTAGATAAAATGATTTTAAAGGTTTTATTATTTAGAAATTATATACATTTTAGGAAATAAATATGCTTATCATGATTTAAATATTACACAATATAAACTTGCTCCAAATTATTAGACAGTACCTATTAATATGCACAGTTTTATGTTTTTTTGCATAAATTACAGAGTATAAAAAGTAACAGGAAACACTGACTACATTAACAAGCTAATTTAGATATTTAGCTCAGATAACATCATTGCTTACACACACACACACACACACAGAGAGAGAGAGAGAGAGAGAGAGAGAGAGAGAGAGAGAGAGATTTATTGATGTCTTATATTTGCACAGGAATAGATCACATTGAATTAGTAATCTGATGACATTTCAAAATAATTATGTAAAGCAGCAATTCTCTGATGTCCCAATTTATACTTTAAAGCATTTGCGCTTTCAGTACTCTCTCAATAAATATCACTCTCTTTTAGTGAAGAGAATGTAAACCCCAATATTCACTCTTTTGTTGTGGTGAATGACTAATTGTGGATATAAATCCATGGAACAAAGGGTTAGAAACCATTACTAACATTTGCCCATCAACAAATATGTTTATGCTTTGAATATAATCCTTGGATGCCTTGAGTTAACACAGAGTTCCTTGGGAAACACTTCAAGTAGAAACCTAAGCAGGCACAGGACTTTGGGAGATGTCATATTAATCTGGCAAGAAGGGCATTGTTCTCATGGGACAAAGATGACTCATGTAAAGTTGGAACCAAAACTTTGTAAATTTTGCATATAGATTAGAATTGCAGTTCATTTATGTAATATTATGATTTTATCAAAAACATATTAGTATGTAATGTTCAATTTGTTTATCGATGATTGATATTGATAATAAAACTCTAGCAAAATCTGATTCAGAAGTAATTAAGTTTTATAGTCAATGACATTCAGTGTAAATATCCACCATATCAAAATTTAAATATTTCAGTTTAAAAAATCATTTTGCTATTTGATTATAAAACTCCAGGCATATTATTAATAAATGTTTATTATATAATTAGCCCTCAAAACACATTAGCTATTATTAGCTACTCTAAAGCTCTAAGGAAACTACTTCAGTAAATGGAAACTTAAGTAAAAAATAGTGTCCATTAGAATGTCCAAGAACCTGAGACTAGATATGTCATGGGCCTTCTGACTAATCCTACTACTATTAGCATGCTAAGGAGTATAGCTAAAAAAAATGCCTACTAATGGCATATTGCTACACTCATACTTCGCTGCCTCATCCAACCCTCATCAAAGAAGCAGTTTCTTGCAGTAGATGGGAATTAACAGAAAGAGACTTTGGAGCATTCAGCCCAAAATGAGATATCTTTATCACACCTCTCCCCTCAAAGCTCAGGAATCTATATAGAAGACAAGGTAGAAAGACTGTAAGTGCCAGAGTTGGTGGTTGATTCCAATTAAACAGTGTTTCCCAAACACAACAGGACTGGTACACAGATGAATTTACAGAGAATGTGGTAGCATGCATAGGGCCTGCACAGATTCAAACCAAACAAAATCTGACCAATGAGAATTGGATGTTGACTTAAAGGCTGACCTCTAACAAAGAATCTACTTGCAATTGATACTTTCTGGGAAAGGGAGAAGTACTCATCACACCTCCCTGCCTAGGGGAATATCAACAACACTCAGGCAGGTTCCATGCCCAAGAGAAATTGGCAAACACAAAATTAACTCCACAGTTGTTTGGTTTTATGTGAATGGATATGTGTGCTCTTTTTGTTTGGTTTGGTATTTTTTGAAACATTGTATTTTTTTGTGCTGTGGGATATCTTTCTGTATGTTGTGAATATGTGTGGCTTCCATTGGATAATAATTAAAGCTGTTTTGGCCTATACCAAGAAAGCTTACAGGCAAATGGGAAGTCCAAACAGAGAGACACAGAGAGAAAGGTATGATGAGATGGTAGCCTGCCACCCAAGGAGCAACAAGATGTCAGCAGACCGATAACTTCATGGCTACGTGGCAACACATAGATTAAAAGAAATGAGTTAAGTTATAAGAGCTAGCTAGCAATCAGCTTGAGCCATAGACCATAGAATTTGTAATTAATGTAAGCCTCTGTGTGCTTACTTGGGACTGAGTGGCTGAGGGACTGGGCAGAACACAAGAAAACTTCCAACTACATTTTTGTTTTTTTTGGGGGGGGCAGGGTTCTTGTTTGTTTTATATGTATGTGTGTGAGCAAGAGAGAGAGAGAGAGAGAGAGAGAGAGAGAGAGAGA
>CABHPQ010135478.1:0-29863 GCA_902168405.1 Peromyscus aztecus
TAGTATTTCTACAGCTGCTTATTTTTCCTGGAACTTAACTGAAGTAAATATAATTCATCTTTTATAAAAATTAAAATCTGTAATTCCCCCATTGATGATTTTCTCAGGGTTTTATGCCTTTCACACATTTTTGCTTTAATATGTTTTATATACACCTAATTAAATAATATGTTTTGTATTCAGCTTGTTAAACTTTTACTAAATTAGCCACTTTTGTAGCTTTATCTTTATTTGTTTCACTTCTGAGGAGCAAATTTCAAATGTGATGAGGCCACAGAATAGCAACAGAAATGTTTAGACTTATCTGCAACTTCCCCCTGCTCCCTGCCCTTCCAGTAGGTGGTATCCTTTTGTGTGACTGTTGGGGAGGTGTGTGAAGCTCATCAGAACGCAGGCTGGATCTGTATCCTCCCCATCCATGCACTGCCCCTCAAACCTTGAAGACATATGGTGAAAACACACAAAACAAATGATGTGATGTAATTGTGGATTCATGATCAAACAGTTTAGATTTCATAGAGGACAGGTGCCTACAGTATGCACACCTACCACACAGTTTTCCATACGAAATGAGGTTTTGTATGTTTAGCTCTTGAGAATGGAGGTTCACACTTTATATAAATTTCTTAGAGTCTCCAAATGACATAAACATTAAGAACTGGTACACCCTCTTCTTAGAGACCACCAGGATTAACCGACTGGAAATAAACATAGCCCGCTAACAGAATGTATTCAGCCTCCTCTAGGAATCAGCCTGTTTTGTAGAAGGAATAAAAACTATCACCTGTGAGTGCTTAAGTCACTCACTTAAGTGACTTTACCAATCAATTCAAATGTATGAGATTTAGTTTTTAACAGATATTTTAAACATACTCAATTGTATTTCCCAGGATAATGTATTTCCTTTTTTCCCTCGATAGAAACTTTTAAATTATAATTTGCCACATATTGAGAAAATATTATTTTTAAGAAGCAGTAAATGGATGGAAGAATCCCACTATTTAATATCAAATTCAGCTGTGTGAGGTTTTGATGATTGTTTGAAAACCCCAAATGGTTTTATCATATCCCCTACAGCCATGAATTAAGTATGAATAACACCAATAATAATGCATTTTAATAAAGAACATTAATTAACATATGTTGAATGCTAATGAATCTTTTCTTCTTGGCAGTCAGTGTTACCAGCCAGAGGGCAGAAGGATATAAAGTGAACACCTTGCATCTCCATCACAGTGGTTGATTGTGGAAGACAGGTAGCGACCCACAGCCATGGCAATGCAATGATTTCTAAATGAAATTATTCAAGCAGAGGAAAAAAAATCTCCATTTATTTATTTAAGAAGTGTTTCTTATCTTCATACAATTTAATATCTAATCACTGAAAGCAAAATTACAGCTGCTTTATATCAGCAGACTCTAGGGAGTTCTATTTTATTAGTGTGCAACATAATTCCGCACAGTTTAGCTCCTGGTATTCAGGCACCACAGTAGAAATACAAAATATCTGCTGATTAATATTTGCTCTGAAAATGGCAATGTGCTAGCTATGACTTGGGACAGAACTGAGCATTATTAATTGACAACACAGGTATGGCAAGTCACATTTCCACCTAGCTATTCATCTAAATGATGACAGTTTCAATAGAGCTCTTGACAGTGAAAATTAATCACTACTGAATGAAAACTGCCCATGAAATTCTATGGCAAAGATGGTCAGACCACATGAATGCTTCTCTATTATTGTATTTTACTATTTGTCAAAAAAGTTTATATATTGTGGCTGGAGAGATGGTTCAGTGGTTAAGTGGACTACCTGCTCTTTCAGAGGACCTGAGTTCAGTTCCCCAAATCTACATGGTGGCGCACAACTGTACGTGGCTTTAAATTCAGGGAATATGACACCTGCTTCTGTCCTCCTCAGGCACAGCAGGCACGTGGTACACTTACATACATGCAAGCAGAAACACAAATACACATAAAAATAAAAACTTAAACAGTTTATATATTATGCTGCCTTCTATGCTTTATGTTATAGCTGTGTTATGTGGTTTTAGCCATTTAAAGAACAAATTGCCTAATGTGCATAGAGATTTTATGAACTGCCTCTTAGAAAAATGAAGACTAATAAAGCTTGCTATTTCCCATCATATTTTATAATATGCTCTTGTAAACTTGAAAATAGATATTCTGAACATACACAAATATTTACCATATGCCTGCTTTATAATATGTAATGATCACATGTATTGCAGGAAATAAAATTTTTGAGTGGGCATTTTGAAGTTAATAGCAATGATAAAGTTGCCAGCAAAGGTTAACATATTGTTAGAACCATTCTAGCTGGTAACGGCATAAATGTTTGTAAGTACATATTTATCTCCTGATACATTATTTTTATATTGCTTTGACTCTTATGGCTATAGACTCTGAATGATGGAGAAAAACCATTTCCTCAATAAGGTTTTATTTTAGAGTTAAACTCAAAACCTTTTCCACTTCATATTTATGTGCCTTGTATTCTATTAAGATATTTACCACAGAAAGTTATTACGATTGCCCTTCCAATGTACTTACACTCTGTACCATAATTTTAACTCTATGAGACAACCATTCCTATACTTTCTCTGAATTTCTTATTAAATAGCTGTTATTATCATTCTTCCGGCTTCATTATTTGGAGCCATGTTTGTTTCACATTGCTAATTCTTATGCTGGATTTTACTTTATGAGCAGCATGATTTACACGTTTCCTGAAGTAAGAGCTAATATGCTGCTCTTAGTAGGAGACCTAAATAAAAAAATTTGAGAGGTTAAAGGAATAAACTGAATAGCTTTAAAATGTGGGATACATAGTTGGCTATAAACTGTGAATGACAGAATTCAATATTATTTTCAAGTAGAGTTGGCAGGTAATCAGAGTGATTAGAAAGTATTTTAGATGCAAAATGGTCTTCGATGGTGCATTCCCTTGTATAGAAAATAACTGGCTCCTGCTATTAATTGCTTCTTTTCCCCACTATATATTTGTTCCAGCAGTAATTTATGTGTAAAATACTGGTAGATATTTAATTATTATATTTTTATGATTTTTGCATATATATATATTCAACACCTGCATACCTGGTATGCACACACAAATCATGAGAAGGCATTTGGTTTCCAATAATTGGAGTCACAGATGGTTGTAAGCCACCTTACAGGTGCTGTGAGCCACACTTGTTCCTCTGCAAGAACAGCACGTGGTCTCAACTTGCTGATACAACTATCCAGCCTCATGGTAGATACATTTCACTTTATTTTTATGTCTTGCTTTCTGAAGTCTGTTGTGCATTAGGTATTTCATATATGCTCTCCAGCACTTACCACATTTTACACTTGTGCTAAATCTTTATTAATTTTAGTAATGTATCCAATTGATGGGACACAGCCTCTGCTCGGTGCTTTTTCCTTGCCAGGCATGGCTTTTTGCAAAATGATCTCATCTTTAATATCTCAGCCTATGATGTGAAAATTTTATAAGAATCAATTCAAATATTCTACAATACACAGTGTGGTGTCTGGCACTTGTGGATATGCAGCCAATAGGTTTGGATTGAAGGATGCACAAGTGAATAAAAATAAGTCAAACCCAAGCAGGAGATTCACAGACCTACTACAACTCAGGTAACTCTATTTAATAATCCCCTAAAGTCCTGTTTCATTGAAGGAAGTGAATTCTGGTATCCTGAATAGGTACAATGTGCATTGCTCCAAAATGGTACAATGCTTACCAGTCAATGAACTTACTTAAAGCATAAGTGTTACTAAAACTACATTAACTTCAATTGATAACAGCCTAAACTTCATGTCTTATTTATCACATTAATGAATGATTCTAAGATATCAAGTTCCCTTGTAAATGAACTGTGCATGTTTATGCTGAGACAGTTTTAAGTAAAATATCAACAAATTTATTTCATCTCAAAATCTTGACTCTGACATTTCCTTGGAATGCTTGGTATTGATTTTGATTAGTTTTAATTGTTGTTTTTTGAGGGGTGGTGGTGGTGGGAGGTAGAATAATGACCAAATACTTACAGCAACAGCTGTAATTAGGAATTTTATGATGTTTTACTAAGGTTTAACAGAGATTAATGTGTTTTTAGAAAACCACTGTGGTAAAGTGCATTTTCATAGTAGCGAATGCACAGTCAACATGGTGTACAATATTAAAATTTACTCTATCACTTGGTTGAGCTGTATTAGTCTGCAAGTTTTCACATTCTCCCTCTGTGAGTATACTGTAAACTATGGAGAGAAGTCAGTCTTCACCATGAACATGTACATGTACTTTATGGCATTATAGAGTGTGTAAACACATATTTGGAATTCTTGACATTGAGACAATTTTTCTCTCATTTATTTGCTCATTTTAATAAATATTGTATTCACATCAAATTTTAATCATGTATATTAAAACAGTGGGTTATTTATTCAATATCTTCTAATTTACTCTTGTTTGGACCATTCAAACTCTAGTCATGAGAAGCCCTTTTTGTTGACACATAGGTCCTTTTAATATTGTTCAATAATATAATATTCTCTCTCTGTGTGTTTGTGTCTGTGCATCTTTAATTCTTTAGTTATGGAGTCAGTTTCTCTTCAGTTGTCTTGTACAAGATCCCTGGATCCTTTGGGACAATGACTCTAGAAAAAAATCTGTGATCACTGCTGCTAGATTGTCATTGCATTCAGATCCTCTCAGTTGGCACAGAAGGAAATACATGCACATGGAAAACCTATACATTGTCTGTATTTCCCTAGGTGGTCATTGGTGTCCATACTATATTAAACATAGCTTCGAGGCTGCTGAGAAAGCTTAGTTAGTAAACGTTCCCACCACCAAGTCTGGTGACCTGTCTTCAGTCCGCAGAAAATTTGTGTTGAAAGGAAGAAAACCGCTGGGTGGTGATGGTGCATGCCTTTAATTCCAGCACTTGGGGGGGAGGCAGAGGCAGGCAGATCTCTCTGTGAGTTCAAGGTTCAAGGTCAGCCTGGTCTACAAAATGAGATCTGGAACAGCCAAGGCTACACAGTGAAACCTGGTCTTGAAAAACCAAAAAAAAGAAAGAAAGAAAGAAAGAAAGAAAGAAAGAAAGAGAGAGAAGAAAGAAAGAAAGAAAGAAAGAAAGAAAGAAAGAAAGAAAGAAAGACAGGAAGAGAACCAACTCTGTCACATTTCATTCTGACCTCTAAACAAGCACCATGACATGGGAACACACACACACACATTTAATAACATTAAAAACTGACACAAGTTGCAGCTAACTTTGATTTCCTCCTGTCACTGTAGAAATGACTTTGGTCTCCTTCCCTTGCTTATGTCTAGTCTTCTCCTTTATTTTTTTCTTTTTCTATTCTTCCATTTTACTAGTGATCAATTCAGCTGTTATCTTCTATGATATTTAAATCAGTTGTTCATTTAGAGTGCTTTCAGAATTGTGAGATGTTTGTGTAGAGTTGTGTCATTGTTGTCAAACCACAGCACCACACACACAAAAACCCAATATTATCAACTAGATCAATAACAATTTCTTTTGCCTTTAATCTAACCTACACTTATTTCCAAATTTATTTAATATAAGTGCATGTTTCCCAAAAAGATCATGTCACACATCTGTTACAAACACTGATTGATGTTCACGTTGTTCAGGCTATCAATCTCCTAAATAGGGTATACATTCAATTTTTTTTGATTTGCACATCTGAATTTGTGTATCAAAAAATACTGTATCGTGCAGAATTATTTCTGTACTGGAAAACTCTCCACATAGTAAACGTTTAATCCTCCAATCTCCACAGTGCCTCTGCTGATTTCCTGTTGCCTCTGTGACTTGTCTGCCTCGGTGGCATAGAAAATCAGCATTATAGACACATAGCATGACTCAGATACACTTTTTTACTTACAAATGTGAATCTCAGCCTTTCCATGTTCTTTGTGCCTTAGAAAATTGTTGCTGTGACCTTTCTTGTCATTACTCTCAGCCTTCACTTAGAAAATAAGTTTTAAAATATTAATTCATCTCAATATCATTTCTCAACTCATTCAACTGATACTTTGGTGTTATCAGCGAAAGGTAGTTATCAAACCAATACTGGCTCGTGGAAGGTGTATACCTTTATGTTTTGCACTTATTTCTACAAAATAATTAAAATGTCTCTGCTTGTTTGCTTCTTTCTCAAGAAAGAAATATAGTGAGTGAATAAGCTTATTTTTCTGTATCAGAAAAGACAATATTTCCAGGAAAAGTCTAACACTATAATTTGTTTTAATTCCCTTTGGTTCTGTTGCCAAAGTTCATTTGACTCTGTGAGTCAGTTTTGGGCTCTCTATTTGGTTCCTCTGCTTTACATCCCCCTCCTTTTCCTGATATTGAGCAGTTTTGTTAACTGTTTTTCCCATTTCCTTTAGTGCTGTGTTGACTTTCCTAAGTCATTTGCTGTAGCAGAAATCTTAGATGGTCTTATTAATAAAATCAATCCTGAGCCAGGTATTGGGGTGAAATGCTGGATGGTCAGATAGACAGAACAAGCCACAGCTAACCTCATCTGGACAACTTCTCAGCTGGTCTTGTTTCCTCAGACTGGAAGCCTCTATGTCCTCATATCCGAATGGCTCTCAGCTGAACTGTGCTCCAAAGCCTGAAAGCTTAACCAGCCAAATGCTTAACCAGGCCAAATTCTTCTAGTTTCTGGTCCTCACGCCTTATATACCTTTCTGCTTTCTACCACCACTCTCTGGGATTAAAGGCTCGCTTTCTGGGATTAAAGGTGTGTGTCACCATGCCTGGCCGTTTCCAATGTGGCCATGAACTCACAGAAATCCAGAGGGATTTCTGCCTCTGGAATGCTAGGATTAAAGGCGTGTGCTACCACTGCCTATCCTCATGTTTAACATTGTGGCTGTTCTGTCTCTGACCCCAGATAAGTTTATTAGTGTGCACAATATTTTGGAGAACACAATACCCCCACAATTTGCTTTTCATAGTTTGTTATTCTGGGTTCCTCACAGGAAAAGCACCAGTGAAGCGTAGCTACAAGCCTGTGAGGGACTTGGGTGACTGGAAGCTGCCTAATCCTTGGGTTGCCACCCTCAGTCTAGAGATCAGGAAACCAGGATCTGTACTTGCTCAAAGCTGGAAGCTTCAGAATAAAAGTGTGCAATGAATCAGCGCTAGTCTATGGTTAACCACATGATAGCTCTATGGGGAGTTACTCTTGGGACTTCCCATTCAGAAGATGAAGAAGCTGGAGTCTGTTGTCCATGGGCAGGAACAGCAGTCCCAACATAGCTACTA
This sequence comes from Peromyscus aztecus, assembly GCA_902168405.1. Taxonomy (NCBI): domain Eukaryota; kingdom Metazoa; phylum Chordata; class Mammalia; order Rodentia; family Cricetidae; genus Peromyscus; species Peromyscus aztecus. The sequence goes on from CABHPQ010135478.1 coordinate 7,341, forward strand.
ATAATACATGTTGTTCTCTCCTATCCCATGCCCCAGCTTATTGAACAGGGTATCCCATGTTCAGGGCCAGTCCTCTTCCCCTGCTTCATTGACTCCTGAACGAGCTTTCTGAAAATGACCTCACAGAAGCAGAAACTTGCTTTTCTAATGCTTTTCATAAACTTGATCCAGTGAGGCTGACAACAAAAATGAGCCATCCCATATTCAGTGCAGAATCATTTCCCAATATTCACAAATCTGCTCACCAAACTTTTGAATGGGTGTCTGTGGAATCTGTAGTTTGTTGCAAGGAATTACATCCCAATAACATTCACTCATATAATTCATTAAAAACTAATAGTGTCTCTGTGTATTTAAAATCTTCTGCTCCATTCACTAAATTTGGTAGTTATACTACATACAAACACTTCATATATCCATCAGATTTTAGCTAATTATTTCACTTTTGTGGGTACTAATGTGCATTTTTATGAGAACAAATTTTCCATTTCTGGGTTACACAAAAGATATTGTATATTTTACATTCATCATTGTGCATGAAGTTTGTTGTATTTGCTTTCGACTATCTGTATTGATAAATTTGGGAGGATTTTTCATGGAAATTCTGCTATGTATACAGTGATAGAAAAAGAATAATATTAATATATTTATTAGATTTACAATCATATTTTCAATTCATACTTCATATGAACTTCTAAATAAGTATGTTATTCCAGTTTTGTCTAGAAGCTTATTAACATCAGCATGCTGGATCAAGGAATCTTTCACTTGTCCTGAATATTGTGAATATTATATACCTATTTTACAATTTTATATATATAATTGTAAAATAGGTATATAATATTCACAATATAATCTAATAATGGAAAGATGTTTACAAAAACTTATTTTCTAAGAAAAATCTCTATTAACTCTTTAACTTTTAAAAGATATTTTTCAATGTGATTAGTTTATTTTTTGTTCATTTTTAGAATGTAATGAAAACATAATCTTTCTCAGTTTTCTTTCTTCTCTCCAAACTATACTGAATACTCTTTCCTATTTCCTTCAAATTCAAAGCCTCCTTTTCATCAATTGTTATTGAATGCACCTGTGTATTTGTATATACATACATATTCCTAAATATATCTGACTGAGCCCATTTAACCCTACTTATATGTGTGTTTTCAGGGCTGACCATTTGTCACTGAACAGCCAATTCGTGTGTTCTTCCCTTGGGTGGACTGCCTCTTCAGTTCCACCTTCACTCAATTGCCTATAGTTCTGTGTGTAGGTTTAAGATCTCATGGGCTTTTCCTCATTCAGCACTGCATGTTCATTGCTGTTGTCTTTGTTCAGCTTTGTTTAGACATTTGGGCAGTCATGTTGATGAGACTTTTTGAGCATAGTTTGTGATGCTACTAGGAGACACAATCTCGAGTAGACTCCCTGGTCCTCTGGCTCTTACAATCATTCTGCACCCTCTTCTGCAGTGTCCCCTGATTCATCTTCCTTCAAATTCTCTCCAGGTAATTATTTTATTTAATTTATTTATTTATTCTGGTTTTTCAAAACAGGGTTTCTCTGTGTAGCCTTGTGCCTTTCCTGGATCTCGCTCTGTAGACCAGGCTGGCCTCGAACTCACAGAGATCCGCCTGGCTCTGCCTCCCAAGTGCTGGGATTAAAGGCGTGTGCCACCACCGCTGGCTGGTAATTATTTTATTGATACAAAATGTTTTAATAATTTACAGTGAGGAAAGGAGCAAAAATATTTCATGGCTTCTGTAATTTTAGAAGTTTGTTTAGGAAGAAAAATAAAATATACTGCATATAAGATGATTTTTCTTATATACAGTATTTTCCAGCTTTTTATATTTTTGAATACTGATTTGCTTTTTCAGACCTTCCTACATGAGCACTGCATCTATATCACCTTCTTTAGCTTCTCTAGTTCTTCCCACATCCTCTTATTCTTCCCAAATTCATAAAATATTCTTTATTAGTCATTATTGTTTTCACACAAACAATCACACAATACACACACACACACACACACACCATGCCATACCACACCACTGACCTCCCTTAGCATTGCTTATGTGTGTGCATGCATGGCTGACCTCTTGGGTCTAGATAAGCTGAGTGGGAGCTTATCTCTGGAAGAAACTGATTCTCCTTTCTTCCACAGCCATTGCTCACCTGTAGCTCTGCATATAGGGATGAGACCTTGTATTATTTCTCCTGCCTAAGTTGGTATGTCTACTGGTGTTATTATTTTAGTCTTGCTCAGGCAACCATACTGTTGAGAATTCATAGTGGCATTTTCCCTGGGATAATACAGATTGTTTTTAAAATAGTTTTCCTTTTTGAGTGAGGGGTTATTCAACTTACAATTCCAAGTTACAGTCTATCGTTTTCTGGCAGGGGGCATTCAAGACAGGAATCCAAGCAGCTAGCTATTCCAGAGTCAAGGGCAGAGAGAAACAAATGAACCCATTGTGCCTGCTTGCTTAATTAGAACTTTTTCTGTCCTCTTACTATTCTTATTCAACTTATGTCAATACATCAACTTTGTTACTACTGTCTATAACACTTTATTATAATGAAATAGCTTGTGACTCACACTGCCTAGGTCATATTTTCATCTTATGTACCTAAAAGTGATTAGGTGCATTATTCAGACAACACACACTATGACAAAATACATGATGAAAAAATAGAAAGAATAAACATGAACTTTGATTGTGATTTCAAAGATTTCAGTCCGTCATGATGGGGAAGGCAAGGTGGAACTGAGCAGAGTGTATCCTGGCAAACAGAAAGCAGAGAAAACATCCTCATAAGCTCTCTTTTTTCTTTTCCCTCATCCAGTTCAGTCAGGGGCCAGTCCACTCTCAGTGCAGCCAATAGCCAGGTCCTTTCTCTCTCTACTAAGCTAATCCTCTCTGGAGACTCATACCACCAACATGCTCTGAAATGTGCTTCAGTATCACCTGAGTATTTCTCAACCCTATCAAGTATTCAATTAATAGTAATCATCACATTAGTTAAACTGTGACTGTTTGCAGTTTAAAATGAAACTTTTCATCTATTTTCACAATAAGAAATTAGATGTTTAATCACTGACATTCTGTCCTCAGACACTGCCATAGGAGATACCACTTGCCACCATTTGAAAAGATAAAATGGAAATGGTTATTGATAATATCATAAAAGTCATTCTTTAAGCAGAAGCTTTTTGACAGCACCCTCTACTTGGATCTTATCTTCATTCATACCACAACTTAGGGAAGACAAAAGCTCTGGACATTTGTTAAATTCACATGACCAATTATCTGAAGTGTTCCTAGGTATTTTGACCTTATCAGATGCAAAATAAGGATAAAGAGATTGAACTAAGAATGCATGAGCTTTACATTTTTATTTCATTCTATTGTCAATCTTTCAAGATAAGACACATTATGTTTTTATCCAAATGAAGAATTTATCTTTAAGAAAAAAGGATATAAATTTTCTTAATCTTTTCTAATCATTTAGTCTTGATAATAAAACATGAAATTGCTAAAATGAAATAGAGGAACAATGATGACTAAATCATTATGTAATGCTAATGTGCAACTATAATCTTACTGTATCCTGTTATACTGCTATGATTAACCAATTAACAGTAATATTAACTACAGTGATTCCTATGAACAGTGTTGCTACAAATACTTTATAAGCAACTCTATTGAGACTTTGTTTCATTCTTCAATTTTCCTTTGGAAACTGGTTTTAAATCCAAACCATGTGTTTTCTAGTTAACTACTTTACCATAGAGTTGTATCCCTAGTCTAGAGTTGTTGTTCTTGTAACGTAAGTTTGGTACAAGATGAGCAGAACGTTGCAATTGTTAATCTGCACCAGAACTGAGACCCAATAGAGGCTCCATCTGCTCTCCCATTATATTTATGGAGTGCATAAGATGAAGAGCTTTGCATGGTGCATTCTGGTTTTCTGTAACCTGAGTTCTTTGAAGTCTCTGTTTATTCTCAATTCCTTGTCTGTCAATGACTCAGAATATTGTATGACTCTTGGGGCTCTGGACCATTAGATTCTTATAAAAGCCATCAGGTATTTACGTTCTTTCAAACATTGAAGAAGAGGAGAACAAGGAGAACGTAAGCCGGAGCCTTTTTCATGTGGATTAGTAAAGTCTGAGGGAGCAGTTACATGTTTGTGTAAAGTATGATTCTAACAACTTCCTTTGAATCTAAACATTCAAGACCAGAGAGCGGAGGAAGATTTGTGTGTCTCAGGAGGAGAATGAAACATACATGGCTGAGGAAGCTACTGAAACTTATAACTTTCATAGTCTCCTACCCGGAGTTTATAACAATTGCTAGGGGTGGAGTCTATCTAACCAGAGGATGTTTGAAATTTGTAAAGAAATTTCCAGGATGTGGCTTTCACAAGTCACTACCCATGCTATGGTAGGCTCTTTGGTGATGAAGCTGTGTTTAAGACATGCATTCTTCTGTAAGCAAGCTTTTTTCTGTCTTCCTGTAAGTAATCCAGACACATTCTCTGAGTCATCAAGCTTGACTTTGATGCAATTGTTCTTTTGGTTACTCATCAGTTTTCTATCTGTGATGAAAAATAAACCATTTGCTCATATCTCCATAGGAATGGCCATGCAACTGTGAACTAAACATACTTCCACCCAAATCACAACCAACTGAATTGTGTTTCATTAGAAATAAAATCAACCCATGGTGTGTATCCACTATAATTAATTTACATATTTAAAAATCAGCTCCTGCTGAGGCTCAATATCATCATAAATATATTCTGAGTGTGAAACCTCATGGGTTTGGGTGAAATTTTCTCAGATATTTACTTGGCAAGTGTCTGTAGATTAGAAGACAAAAGAATTTCTAAGATTTGAGCGTTTTTTTGTTTTGTTTTGTTTTTGTTTTTCGAGACAGGGTTTCTCTGTGTAGCTTTGCGCCTTTCCTGGAACTTGCTTTGAAGATTTGAGTTTTTGAGTCTAGAGAGCCCTTTTCCTGTTGATAAAATGTTTTTCTTTAGAGTCTGTCTCTAGAAAAATAGTCTCTCTCTCTCTCTCTCTCTCTCTCTCTCTCTCTCTCTCTCCCTCTCTCTCTCTCTCTCTGTTTCTCAAATCTCTTCCATCTTCATTTAAATACACACACTAAGTATGCATAACCTGTGTAAGTGGAATTGTGGACAAAGATCACAGTTTAAAGAAGCTATATGCTCTATAGCTTGAGAGTTAATGAATGTTCATGTTTTCGTGTTCTAAATATGGCTACACTCAGGGAAGATAAATAAGCCACTTTCCAAAGTCACAGAAAGAACAGATACTTCAGCTTGAACTCTGAATGATTTCATAATGCACAGTTAACAGTTGTATCCAAAACTATCCATTAGCTAGTCTTAGAGTAATTCCATCCTTCAAATGTGTCAGTATGTTTTCATGTACTAGCTTTGGAATTCTACTCTTTACTACAGGATTAGTGTTGAGGAGGAGCTTTGACAAACTTCTGCCATGAATTACATGGTGCTGTCTTCCTCTTCTGACCAGCTGAATGTTCTTTTTCCACTCTTATTTCTCTCCTAAATCAGTTATGATAGGTAGCTCCTCATGTTGTGTGACCAGTGAGAATCTCCAGTGTTGTGTGCCTGGCTCAAAGTGGCTTTGCGCACTGCAATGCTGGCATTTGTCCTATGGAGTTATCTCGTAGGCTTATGCTAGATGACAGCAAAATGACACATTCTTCATTTTTCAATCAGTGTAAGGTAGAGACAGACACATGCTAAGGGATCATATGGTTTCTGTGCTGAGCAGATATATTGTTCTCTTCTATGAAATTCTCATTAAATATTATGCTCATCAAATGCCAAGAGAAAATTGAAATACAGCATTTTAAGAAAATAATAAATATTGTATTCAATTAGAATGTTTGCACCATGCAAAAGAGTGAAATATTTCTTACATGCATTAATTTGTGAGTGGCTGATGTGAGTAAGGTTAAGAATTAATAAGGAAGGTTTTGTAGACTTGGTGAAATCCCAGAGGCAGCAGTTTAGAGACTCACAGGCTTTGCTTGAGACATAATCTCATAGCAGGGCCCGATCTGACACAGGAGTCACTCTGCAGTGGCCACCATTGCTGCACATGAGCAATAGGAATCATATGTAGAGCTCCAAAAGTGTCTGATTAGGGTTCTTCAAACATGCTCATGATAGGAGTTACTTTTGAGATGCAGGATGCAGGAACAATAAATAGAACAGCAGGAACATCTACTTAAAGTTCTTCAAAATTATGTCAGTCACCCCTTGTGGTTTTCTATAATGACTAACATATATGGTATTTATTATCTCAATTCACTTGTGTATTTGTTATATAAGTCCAAAACTCATATATGATTATCCAAAGTATTCAATTTGATTTGATTCTCATGGAGCCAATGAGCTTTGCTAAATGAGGTTTTAATTATAGATCTATGGTCTCAGGTCCACTTGTATGGCTGAAGAGGATATATGTTTATTTCTTTTAAATTGATGCTGTTTTAAAAGCATCAGGAGCACAGTAAGCTAATATAGCTTAAGTAGAAAACTATGTAATTTAATTGGATGCAAGATCTTAATATTTATTCTTCTATGGATTATCTGCATTGGATTCTTTCTAATAGGAAAATTGGATATCTAAAGATAAGGCAAAAATAAGAAGACTAATGGATATAAATAAGGACAAGGTGTATGTCTGAACTAAATGCTAAGAACTTCACTTTATGTATGGAAACTTTATGTATGGAAACTCTCAGACAGTATCAAGGAGATCATTTGAACCCAAGTTAAATTTGCCCATTTCAGATCCTTCTCCTGAGATGTGCTTAGCTCTCCTTCATCAAATTCTTATTCATTATTCATAATTTTCTAACATATTTAGCTCAAAGTATTTTCTACTTCAATTTCTGTAGGTTGTAGCATGAACACTATTTGAATTGGTGCTTAGCCTATATTACTATGTTTTTATTATGTGCTTATGAGTCCATCTAGTTCCTTAAAAATCAGTCTCCTGTAGGCAACACTTAAACCATCCTGTGTGCTGGAGCATAAGGGGTGGCTGCTGAAGAATAGGAACAAAAGAAGAAAAAGATTCAAAAGTATTTTCTTGGTAGTTATTTTAAAATAACACAGATAAACTAGGTGGGAAAAATTAGTTGCCTGAATTGAGACATCAAAAATTTTACACAAATATTTGAACCAAAGTTTAGGAGGCACAGTGGAGTCCCAGGATGTTATCTGAAATACCTCGTAAAGTCTTAGGCAAGGAGTGGAACGAGATTTAATTCAATAAATTCATCCCAGGAATGAACCGTTTTCAGGCTTGCCACTGAAGTTTATCTTTTCGTTTCACTCTTGATATGAGCTCTGACCTTGGCTTATTAGTTGTCCTAAATGTGCCAGGTCCAACAGGAGTTCTCATGGCGTTCTGCTGCCTTCCCGTCAGGTCTCCTCGAGTACCAGTCCAATCCCTTTGCCTCTAGAGAAGACACTCCAATGCTCTTCATTCTGAGTGTGTAGTAGAGATTCTGTCAATGTGAGTTTATTACTGAAACCACACTGTCATTAAGCGTGTCTGTTGCTATCTGTTATTTGTGAAGACGGCAAAAAAAAAAAAAGGAACCAAAAACTTCAACTGAAAACTTCCCAAGTGCAGTCATCAAGTATATAGATTGTCTTACTAAACGTGCTGGTGTTTGATGTTTATACAAATTATACTTTTCATTTGGGACAGAATTAAGAAAGTAAACAAATAATTTACTGATTCACTCTCTCCATATTCACTTTTTCTGGCCACCATATTCCCCAAAGTTCCCCAAAAGGTATTTAAGAAGTTGTAATTTAATATTTGATTACCAATCAAGTTGTCACTGACATTCAGGTTTTATGTGCCATTTTACCAGATTTTTTCTCTGTTCATAAGTGACTTCTGTGATCTGTTAGCACCTGTTTTTAAGTGCTAACAGGCTTGTATTAAATTATAACTACTATAAGTACATGGGATGTTGCTATGGTAGCTCATGTCCACCTCCTTAGCCTACATTGGAGGCAACTGTTCTGGTGTCATCTGCCCATGTAAATCACACCTCATGAGAAACCTTCAGAGCTGAAGAGATGTCTCAGCAGCTATGAATATTTGCTGTTCTTGCAGAGGACCTGTGCTTTAGTTCCCAGAACCTACAAGACAGCTTATAATCCTTTGTAACTACAGTTCCAGGAGATCCCACAACCATTTCTGGCCTATCATTTATTTAATAGCTGGTTCTGGTTATCATTTATTTAATAGCTAATATTCAACAATAAGTGACTATATACCATATTCATCTTTCTGGGTCTAGATTACCTTACCTAGGATGATTTTTCCAGTTCCAGGTATTTGCCTGCAAAATTCATGATGCCATTTTTTAAACAGCTGAGTAATACTCTATTGTGAAATGTATCACATTTTCTGTATCTATTCTTCTGATTTGGGACATCTAAGTTGTTTCCACTTTGTGGCTATTAAAAACAGAGCACCAATGAACATGGTTGATCAAGTATCTGGTATCCTTGCAGTAGGATGAAGTCTCTTTTGGGTATATGTCCAAGAGTGTCATAGTGACTGTAAATGTTTGCACTCCATTTGAGTTGTTTTGCAAAATTGTACATTGTTTTACATTAATAAAAAAATCTGATTATTACATAAAATGATGGATATCATAACTACTGTAAATATCTTTATTAATTGACCAATTTCTATTGGATTTCTTAAAATTAAACATTTTTGAGTTGTATACAAATTTTATTTATCACTTCTTTACTTTTTACCAAAACTATCAAAGGCAGAGTGCTTCAGTATCAGCTGTTGAAGGAATGGAAGCCATTGCAACAGCAGCAAGGAATGGGGAGATGCAGGAGAGCAGAGGAAAAAGGGATAATTTTACCTCTTTAAACTGAAATAAATTACTTATTACATTACACTTTGATTCCAGATATTTCTAAATTAAAAACTTATTATTAGTGAAATGCAGGTAACTGGTTCTCAACATAAATATTATCTGAGTTCTCTGTATTGTGTTTGAAATCATTAACGAGAATTCATGATTAACAAACCATAATAGTGAAGAAGCACAATATGGCGATAATAATTTTTCTAAGTAACAAAATATCTAGTTCAGCAATTATCCTCATCAGTTCTCTGTGGTGTTGATAAATTGTCATAATTTAAAGATGTTCTGCCCTCTTAGTCCCAGACATCAAAATGACAGGTTCTGGAACAAGTTAGCTCGTAGTGACAAATGATGTTCTTCTTGACTTACATAAATGTATATTTGAATAGTTCCAGAATTAAGGCCTGCTAATCACTGGTAGCTACAGCAATGTCTTCTCTGATGAGTACATCTATTTGTTCTTTTCTTGTTGAGAGGTAAGAGATGACAAGCTGACAGTTCTAACTCACTGGATTTTGGCAACTTGTTTCTTTTGGGATAAATTACTAAAGAATGTAACAGACATCAAAAGGTATCCTTCCATTGAAAGTAAACAGTTTTCCAGTTTACATTTCATATGAGACAAAAATGACAAGCTCATGTTTAGGTTTATGTTGTAGTTTTTTTTGTATCCCATCTGAAGTGAGGTGAACCCATCCCACACTTTGTAATACAAATATATGAGACCCCTTACTTTTTAAAATGTGATTGGAAGTGTTTCTTGCTTTGTATCATCCATCTCCAAATTCCAGAACAAAATAATGTCTGTGCTTCTACTGGTATGTAGTAGTAATATGTGAACATCTGGTGACTGTTTAATCTTTTATTCAATTTGATTAAAATCCCATCATAAATTATCAATGATAGAATGTGTGAGGCAAGTATTTCATGTATAATCAACATAAATCAGTAAACAAACCATGTTTCATGTGTGGTTTCAAAGAAGGTTTATTCTTTTAATTATATTGAATTGGCATCTGAAACACAGCAGGTGCCATATGAACTTTGTTAACAAGACAATTCTTTAACAATAGCAAACAAGTGAACAGTGACTTTTCCGTGGCCAAATGGAATCACTTGTATGCATGCCGTTAAGAGTTTCATGAAGTCATCCACACAAACAATTTCATACAATATAGTAAAGATATAGCAATTTCACACAAAATTAAGATAGACTTTCTCAAGGATGAAATCACCCACAGTCCAGTAGCCATGTCTCATATATGCTAAAGAATGGCTATTGTAAAATTATTTCCTGAGAATGGAAGAACATTGGACTACAGGGACAGTGGAACTAAGAAGGGGTCAATGACTCTTGAATGTTCAGAAGACTGCATGACCAACTGCCAAGACCACAGACAGGAAGCAGATACCAAAACAAGTTCAGAAAGTGGAATTTGATAATGATGATAAAAACAGATGGGATATAAGCAAGAAGCCATGAATTTCAAGCCCACTCACAGACTGACACTGTTTTCTTAAGGTCTCTTCTCTGTGATTATGTGTACATGCCAAGCCAATAAAATTTCTGAGGTTAGAAGGAAGTCCAACCTTAAGTTCACGTATGTTAAGATCTAGAGATGCTGTTAGTTATCCAGTCTTCTTAATGGTCTCATGCTGTTTTAAGACCAGGGCTGAAACTACTCACAACCAATGACTGCAAAGAAATAAGTACCTTTTCTCTTCATGTGGCACGCTTAACTTTGTAATCAAAATGGGCACAGGAATGGTTACTGAGGCATCTTTTCTTTCTATCGGTATACTGCAGCACAAGAACACGTAAATAGGGGAAATCTTTTGATGACTATGTTTTAGTCTAATACTTCTATTTTGATATATTAAATTTTTTTAATAATTCTCTCTCTCTCTCATTTTTTTTGGAACTGTAACTGGGTCTTGTGCTTAGCAGGCAACTATTTGACCACTGATCTAAATCCATTAACAACTTTTCTTTTAAGAAAATAAAGACATATTGAAAACTTTGTGAAGAAACACACTTGGCCAGACTAGTCTGACAAATCAAGGCCAAATTTCTATCTTGTGCCTATCAGTCTTCATCTCAACAGGAGACATCTGGTATGTATAAAATGCCAATCCACTCTGGTTGATCTGAACACTATTTTCATGTGGATGAAATTATTTTATGAGACATTAGAATAGAAAATAGATGCTTACAATTAAGTAAGAAACTGGTTATTCTTCTAAGGTTACATTTTAGCAATCACAGTAACTTCAAGATAATTACCAGTCACAATCACTATCAGCCTCTTTCATGTAACTGACTACCACATGTCAGTCCCTCCTGTGCTGCACTAATTCATCTACCTATGAGCTTAATTGAACTCTCTCATCCACTGGACATGCTCTCAGCATGACCACTGAAAGTTACTTAATATCTTTCTTGGGACCTCCTGGCTTGTTGCTCAACTGCAGGCTAGAATGGCCTTTAATCAATAATGGGCAGCCAATGTTAGTATCCTCATGAATTCTTTCTGTATACTCTCATGCTATAGGAAATTGTGGATTTTGCCAAAACTCTGCCAATTGCATGAGTCAAATTCAATCTCATATATTTTTTTGGTCATGTATGTCAATAATTTTTGAACAGTCTATGACTTATCCTGTGTGATAAAACTGAACATAAAACAATTCCTTCCTTACAATAAAAGTTCTTGAATTTTAATGCATAACACCACAGAAAAATGACCTGAAATGAATTATTTCAGTGGTTACTTCATAGAAAGTAATTGATGGTACTAATTTAAAGTTGACTTCAAAATCACAAAGTCTAAAAGAGAGATAAAAGACATAAAAAAATAAAGGAAAACTAAGCCACATTTTATGAACATCTAATTTACCTATTAGTGAAATTATGCTAATAATTATGCAGAATAAGTTAGTAGACTGCTATTAATCCTGAAAGACGACAATACATTTAAAAAGCTGCATAAAGTCAGTGATTGATTCTGGTTAAGGTAGCAACATGTAGGTATTTACAAGATAATTTGAAAAAGCTGCTTATATGTTAGTTTTATGAGACTGATAATAAAAATTGCTGGTGCTTTATGACCAGGACAGGTTCCTTAATTTTGGGATGAAATTAAGTCCCGATGTGTACATGTACACCTAATGTCTACAAGAGGAGCTGCATGAACCAGTAGGTAAAACAGACTTCTTAGTTTGCACTGAGTGTCTTGAATACCTTCGCCTCTTCTCAATGTAGCAAAGATCCATCTAAATGCACTGGCCTGCATTCTCTCATGGCATTCTCCATGCAGTCTCACAAGCAAACAGATTTGTGAAACCATGAACTTGGAGCTAGTGATATCTTGGATTCTCTTCTCTACTTTTATTTTTATTTTTATTTTATTTAATTTATTTTTATTTTACTTTTATTTCTCTATTTTATTTTATTTTATTCTACTTTCTCTGTTGTTTGGATCCGTTCTTGATTATTCTCATTATATACACTACAAGGTCTGTCTATATGAAGCTTTGTACAATTCATACAGTTCATTGCATTTCTGAAAAGTCATTCTTTCCCACCTGAACTCATTGTTTCTAACCACTGATACACACAAAAACATCATAAAATTGTAGAGCAAAGAAGTAAATGAATGTGAAGACTTCAAACATATGGAACAGGAATAGTATATCTTGAAGATGGTAGACTGGTGGATCTCTGTAAGTTCAAGGCCAGCATGGTCTACAGAGAGAGTTCCAGGACAGTCAGGTCAGTTACACAGAGAAACCCTGTCTCAAAAAGAAAGCAAAAAAGACAAGAAACACAATCACACTATGGTGACCTGACTATTCCTGAACACAAGAACTATGTTTAATTGATTAATAGATACCAGAAAACTCTAATATTAATTATGCAGAAACTGTGTGTTAAGCTAAGAGATAAACAAATGGTTTATCTAGGATATTAATAGATACATGAAATCACGTGTGCTTGGGAGACATACTAGCAAACAAGATTAGTAGCTGGGAGGTCAAGAGAGAAGAAATTCATTCAATTTTAGAATCATACATGACTATAGTCCTTTAGGTATAAAGGACTAAAGACAGAGAATTAACTCAGATGAATTTTACTTTCAGGGAATGAATGTGTAGTCCTTATAGTTAAACAAGGAAAACTATCAAGGTTTCTCTACTGAACAATTAAATAGGTTTTGAGTTTGTTGCTCCTGTGAATGGCCTTGCAACTGCACTAATGCCACGTGATGCTGGGAAACATAGTAGGTCATTTTTTTTCAGTAAATGAGTAACATGTAAAAATCATTAGAGGAATTAAGTATTTAAATTTACACTGATACAGATTACTATTGCCAGTGTGCTCTTCTTTCAACCCTATCAAGGAATTATTAAATATTTAATTTATATGGAATGACAAGTTTATCACATGGTTCTTGTTATTCATTCCCTGAAAGTAAAATTCATCTGAGTTAATTCTCTGCCTTTATTCTGAAGAAGGATCTATCAATACCATACCTTATGGTGCAGTTCTAATGTTCCACAGTAAAAGTCAGGAAAGATACTATTACAGAGAAAGTCAGTTACTCAGAGAGGATGCTAGGAAAAAGTCATTGAGATGTTTTCACAAATTTTCATACAGTTGGGCAAACTTGAGTCTATTATGCACATCCTCTTTCTACAAAGTTAGGCACACAGTCTGCATCAGCGGCTGCCCCTGAGAGTTCCTGAGCTGAGAAAAAACTCTCTGAAGGCTTTTAAATAACTCTGGGATTTAAACTCCAAACACGTGCAAAAACATTCCATTATCAACTCCAAAGCACAGGAAATCTGTGTGTAAAGAAAGACAATATAGAAGAGATAATGTCTGCAAAGCTTTGTACACTATATGAGAAAATTGCTCATGGACATTCAATTATACAGATTTCTGTTATGTTCAGTCATAGCATTTAGGTTTATTTGCTTAATGTTCATATTTTCCTCTCAGTTTTGAATGAATAATATTAACTGAAATGGTTTTTAACAACTCATACGTGTAAAATAAGTAGTTGCTATATTTAATTGCATTTGTTTTAAATATAGTCTGAATTTCTCAAAACGTTTAACATATATGGCTAGAGTTCTTTTATAAGAACTCTTCAGGATGCTGTCAATTCTTTTAGATACTTGCACTTATTCTAATATCCCAACTGATTTCTAGAGTAAGACCAACTTTGAATCCTACTTGCAATACTTGGTCTTTTAAGAATCTTTTAGAATTCTACGGGGGCCAAATTGGTAAGAAATGACTGCTTAAGCCACCTCGCCTACTGCACACTGCTCCTGTTGTCCCCGTGATGATGGCCATCACAGGCATGTTGCCACAGTATACCACTCCTGAATGTGAAACCATGGTGTTATGCTTTAAATATTGTAGTTCACATTCACCCGAGGTCAAACAATACTAGCCCTGAGATTTTATGCATAGATTTTCCCCTGCACTTCCCACACAGTTCACATTTTGCCTTAACCCATTTCTAAGAACATGGGTATTTGTGAGTTTCTTGATTGGCAATGACCAGTTGTTTTTCATCCCTACTATCCATTTCACTTGGGCACTGTAGCAATATTTACTCTCAACCCCCTGCTCCTTGCTGGTAAGCAGCTCATTTCCTTTGGATACCAGGGGGCTTTCTTCCTTTGCTCTCATTCTGCTTTCTGACTGGTCAGATTTCTATTGCCTTGTCAGTCTCCTTTTCCTTTGACAATATTTTTTACATCAATTTTTTCCATCTTGATTCTCAGAGCATTTATTTTTTATTGTCAGTTTGGATTTTCCCAAATATTATCATTTAAGTTGCCATTTGCTAACAGGCAGTATACAAAGTGTGCCAGAGATTAGGGCATTTTGCCATAGCTTGATTTCAAATTTCACCATCATCAACTATGTTTGTGAGTACAGGAAAATCAAGGATCAATGGTATCTTAGATGTGTGTGAGCCATCACCAGTCCAGTAAGGCTGTCTATCTTCATCAATTGACTTTAGTGGCTGTGTAGAAGACACAAAGTCAGTGTGCAGCATTTAGAAGCTGTTGATTGTTGATGTTAATATTGCATCAGTTGTGATGACTCTCATATCCTCAGTTTAATCTGCTCACTGTTAATGATAGGCCCTCACAACCAACTGTTCACTAGAACAGGCTTTGTGCTGTTAAGCTCAACATCCATACTCACATCACTACAAGCTGTGCCCTTCAAACAATCCTTCTTTTCTCTTTTGCATGTCTGTGACTCAAAAATGCTAACTTCCAAGATGTCAAAGAAAAATATAAGGGAAGTGTAGCATGAATCCTAAAAGTTCTTATTAATAAAATCAAACCTGAGGCCAATTATTGGGGTGAACTGGAAGATCAGAGAACCAGAACAAGTCACAGCTATCTCACCTCATCAGTTCCTCAGCTGGTCTTGTTTTCTCAGACTGGAAGCCTCTGTGTCCTCATATCCGAATGGCTCTCAGCTGAACTGCTGCTCGAAGCCTTAATGCTTAACCAGCCAAATGCTTAACCAGGCCAAATGCTTCTAGTTTCTCGTCCTCACGCCTTATATACCTTTATGCTTTCTACCACCACTTCCTGGGATTAAAGGCGTGTGTCACCATGTCTGGCCATTTCCAATGTGGCCTTGAACTCACAGAGATCCAGAGGGATTTCTGTCTCTGGAATGCTAGGATTAAAGGCGTGTGCTACCACTGCCTATCCTCATGTTTAATATTGTGGCTGTTCCGTCTCTGACCCCAGATAAGTTTATTAGCATGCACAATATTTGGGGGAATACAATACCCCCACAGGGAAGGGTTTATTTGTTGGCTGATTATGGTCATGGTATTTTCAGTTTCTAGTCCTCGTTTCAAATAAACCAACAGTCAAAATTATTTCATTTCAGTTTTTAAAATATTTGCATTTCTACACAGTTTCATCATCTCCCAGAGTTACTGCCTCCATGTAGTTAATCATAAACTTAATTATTTTTGTAATCTTTAAATTTGTGTGTCTGCGTCCACTTTTTTAAACCATAACCTGAATGATCTTTCCAGCTTTGAAAGAGTTGCTGTCTATCAGCCTTAAAGCTCACACTACACATCTATGTCAGGATAAACACTCAATTGGAGGAGCCACTAAGATATCAAAGTGTTTCCTATTATGGTTGGCTTGACTTTTTCCCAGCTATAGATTTATATACTTACAAATTTTGAAACATATACAATGATGATCATTACATTGGAAAGCATTTTTTTCTTTTCTTTTCTTTTTCTTTTACTTAAAAATGACTTTGGGTTAGGCTAGAGGGATAATTCAGTGGTTAAGAGTATACACTGCTCTTGCAGAGGACCAGAGTTTCATTCCTAGTCTCCATGTCTGGTTGTTTACAACCACCTGTGACTGTAGATCAAGAGGATCTGGTGACTTCTGGCTTGTGTAAGCACACATACATCCCAAAGAACACTTGTACACATACTTTAAAGTTAATAAAATTAATATGATTTGTAAAAAGGATGGCTCTGGGCAATAAATTACACAACACGTTTTCCTTAGTTTAAACATATAAACCTGCACTTAGTATTTTGATATAAAATTTTAAAAAATGTATGTGTTTATAATTGCTACCTACATGAAGGCATAGAAATTTTAGAGATTCAGAAATACTCAGTTCTTTATCAGCTTTTTAAAACTGATGATGAACTTTCATATTGCTTAATTCTTTGGTTACCTAAAGTGTTGGCATTTGCTATTTGACTTTATTCAGTAATTCAATACTTTTCAATACAATTCAGTAATTCAACATATAGGATAAACTAAAACTTATTTTCAAAATTTTATTTATATAATTAAAAATTTGGTTGTTAGTAATATATATGGAATGTTTTAAAATATGAATTTGATATGCTTTATGTATTCTGATATTCACTTGATATTGTCTGCATTCTCATCTTTATTCTCAAGTTTCTGTACTTAAATTTATCAAGTCTTTTTGATGTTATTGCATTTTATCCACTTTCTCGATTACCTTTGAGTCTGCTTTATGAGGATCATGATTATTTTTAACGCCAGCTGTTTTTATGTCACTTGTCATATTTTATAATTTGGGTTTATAATACGGTTATATAAATGTTTGTTCTCAAAATCTTCAAATAATGTACATTTTTCTAAGAGGAACTTTGCCTTCCCCTCCATCAGCAGTGAACTTGGGATGCCTGATCAGGGAGCAAAGTCGGATTCAATTCTATCTGCTTTCACATACTCCACTTCCTCCCCCAACTTTTCCCAAGCTCACTTTATTTGCTCATGTCCCTTCTTTTTAAATTCATTTAAAAAAAAAAAACAAACAAAAAACAACAAAAAAATTTTGAAGTCCTGTTTCTCAGTACTCCACGCTATGAAGTTTGAGTTCCTCTCTTTGGCTGCTTTCCCTTTAAATGTAAAGTGTGACAGGGTTATCAGGTGAGACTGGGCGCTCACCTCAATACATCTGTCATTACCATGGAGTTCTGGTCTGTCTTCACAGCCAATGATGTTTTCCTCTGATTATTGGAAGAGTTGGTCCACAGTCTCATCACCTGGAAGGAAGGATCTAGTGCCCTGTGTTGTGGAACATGTTGATGCCCACTTAAATCCCTGCTGCTCAATTCTGTGATGATTTAGATTACCCTGATTTCTACTTTGCACCAGAAGATTTCAGATAGTGTTGAGCTGAGCCTGCAGCTGCGAAGCATAGGAGGAGATTGTCTTAGGATCCAGTATCTGAATTAAACTTCTCTTCTTCAGTTGTAAATCTTTATATTTTTAAAAATTTGGTGGTTAAACAATATATATATATATATATATATATATATATATATATATTCAATTGTAGGGTTGGCTGCCTATGTCCTATTATGTCATGATTCAAAATATAAATCTATGCATTGGTTATAAAATTCAGTACTTTTGATAATTCAGCGGATGAATCATGTGTTGCTGTGCATGCTAAAAAGGTCTCTACCAACTGAATAGCACCTCCACTTCACAATACCTGACATATTATGAAAACATCTTTTTATATTTGACAAGACAAATGATGTTAAATAAGACAACATTTTAAAATGTTTAGTTGAATTACTAAGAAAACATGTATTTTGTTATATTATAGACATATCTAGGACAATGTTGATCAGTATTGACTTATTTGAATAAATCCTGAACAACTTTGTACATATTACCATAATTTATTCTTGACAGGAATTTATATTTTGTTTATAATCATTTAAATGAGATATAATTTTGATATACTTTATAAATCACACATTTAAATAACATATATTTAACATACTGTCATTTAAATTAATTTATTTCTTTACTTTTGTGGTCCATCTTCTATTTTGCAAACCTATATTTACTAACAGACATAGTAAGATATGCAATTAAGAGGAAGAGCAAGTAACAATTAAAGGTACAAAAGCATTCCAAAATATTCTGGTGCTAATGAAGCTGTGAAATTCTGGAATTCTGGTATTGCTTACAATGTGAGGCTAGTTTCCTTCATAGATGTGACTCAAGACACCACACACATATTACAGTTATGGCTGTATTTCATTCTCTCTAGTTGTCAAAGAAGAAAAATGTATGGGTTCATATCGAGAGTAAGTAAAGATGCTTGTGGGTATGAATAAAGTTCAATGTCATTTCAAGATAAGATGCAACCAATTCATCTTCACATCATAAATTTTACTTGCCCAGTACTCTTGCTGAATTTTCTAGTCTTCAGTCAAAAACAAATAAACTAGGAACTTTGACACCAACCCCAGGGCATCTTGCAATAGAAACATAAAAGTGTTCATCTAATGCTAAAACTAAAGAACAAAGTTTTTAGAGTGAATTCATATGATGTTTAATGTTAAGGTATAATGAGAAAACTTATTAAGTCAAACATGTTATAGTTTTCCAAATAGGATATGTGCCCTTAATGGTCACTTTGAATGGATGATTGAAGGATGAATTAGAGATGTGTAAAGCATACTTCTGTGTTTGTCTGTAAAGGCATGTTCAGAGACAACTGAATCATAAGGGCCATGGCCTAATCATTGATTCATAACTTGATGTATTGATAACATAGTGACAATATTAAAGTGCAAGGTCTAGTTAGAGATAGTATGTCATTGAGAAAACATACTCTTCGGGGCTGTGTCTTAAACTGGCAGGAGCATCACTTTCTCTGTTTCCTGGCTGCTATGATGTGAATTGTTCTGCTCCACCACAGGGTCCCAACCACAATGGCTGACACCTCTACAGTCATGAACCAAAGTAACATTTTCATCCTTTTAAATTAATCTCACAGGGCAGGGCAATAAGAAAAGCAACATATCAAATTTATTTCAGTAAATTTGATTAAACATATTATAATAATTTGTCAAAAGATTTTAATAGAAGGATGAAATTATTTCAAAACCTGTTTTGTTCTTTTATAAATTCACTAGTTGCTAATTTACATATGAATTTAAATACCTAGAATAAATGCTGGTCTAGACAAGAGTTTTGTGTCTAGATTATGCATGCAAATGTAGAGTCCCCAAATCACATATTCTCTGCATTTTGACCAGTTATGCAATAGCCTTCTTATGCTAAAAAAATAACCTGCTTCTATGATGAGTAAAAATTACACTCTCTGTATATATAAGGATACATAATTAGAATACAGTGAGCTTGGGACGAGATGCCTGATCGGGGAGCAAAGTCGGATTTTAGTAAGTGGCAGAAGTAGATTCTGCCTAGGGTCTAGGACATCTCTAGCCAAAGGAATTTGTCTGAGTTTATAGGTATACATTGCTTCCTATTGAGTGAGCCTCAAGTCCAGTTAGAAAGCTACTCTGAGATATAACTGCCATGACTGCCGCATTGCAGATAGTTTGCCATTCCAAGGATTTATTTGCACCTGATTATGAATATAAATTGTTTTTCTCCCTCGTCAGTTTGCGTAGCATCTTTTAATGCTAAGACAATTGGTCAGTTTCTCCAAGTTCTATGTTCAACGTGTGTTTAGGGTTTTAATAGAGTTTAAGTTCTAGTGGACAATTAAGAACAATGATTTGAGGACTTGATAATACAGAATGTCAATTCTTAAGGTTAATCTTTTGATTCTACATTCTCAAAATGTGCAGATTTGTTGTTGTTTGGTTGAACTGAAAAGCATTCTGTAATCCACAAAGCAATGGAGTTTAATTAAAATAGAATAATAAAGTTTCTAAAGAGTAGATTTTTTAAACATTTTAAGTAGCTTTAATAATTAAAATGTGATATTTGACAACAAAAATTTTCTAATGTAATAGCATTGTATGACATTTTGAGTTCTAGGACATTGATGAATACATTAACTAATTTAAGAAAAAAAATAATGTCTTAACTCAAAAAGACATGTGCAATTGTTACACTACATAATAGAAATATGTTTTTCAGAATAAACAAAAGCATTAAGTGATTATAGAAAGTATAAATGTTATTTATTACATTAAGTGTGTTTCAGCTGGGAATGATGCTGTACATCTATAATGCTAACAGTGGGAAGGGTAAAGTAGGAGGATATCGACCTTGGAGGCCTGCCTGGGCTACGTAGCAATACCGAAGCTCAGGAAAAAAAAATGCCGTCAATAAAAATGTTCTATACTAAAGGAATAACTTAAAAAATGTTATCTTGCATTGTAGACACTCCTGAGCAAATTTGACTTTGAAACTTTGTGTTCTGTTTGTCCACAAACATTGGTTTCCAGAGAAAATGAAAAATACACAGATGTTGAAAGCTAATAGTTTTTTTTTTTTTTTTTCGAGATAGGGTTTCTCTGTGTAGCTTTGCGCCTTTCCTGGAACTCACTTGGTAGCCCAGGCTGGCCTCGAACTCACAGAGATCCACCTGGCTCTGCCTCCCAAGTGCTGGGATTAAAGGCGTGCACCACCACCGCCAGGCTGCTAATAGATTTTTATTTCTCTAGCTTGTCAACACTCAAAACAGCTTTGGATAAACTGGACTACTGTATATCATTAAGAACATTGTTAGCTGCAGAAGCAAGTGGACAATTTTGAAAAGTCAAGTGGATAGAATAGGGAAATTGTGTCATTCTCTTATCTTATGCTTAAATACATATAAACAATTAACATTTCCCCACCAAAACAGAAGCCTGTTTCTAGAAGAGGATGTTATATTTACAATATAATTGTTAATGAAATCAATAAAATATTTCATGCCCACACCATATATTATTAATTAGAAAAAGAAATGTTCCAAACCATAATAATAATAGCAAACAGACTTGCACTGATATTTTTAAAAGGTCTAAGAAAGTAAAAATTCATGTAAAACATCCACCAACAAAATAGTCTTTCCAAGGGAAGAAAATACTATTGATTATTAAATATCAGATAGTTATCCCAGAAAACATACATACAAGTAACATTATACAGAGTGAACAGGTTGTATTTATGTATTTATGAATGTGTAAAAAATAAACGTTAAAGAAAAAGAGACCATGAATTTGAAAGAGAGCAAGGGGCATTACATAGGAGGATTTTGAGAGAGGAAAAAGAAGGAAAGGATAATGCAATTATATCTCCAAAAAATGCTTAAAAAATAAAGCACAATTGCTGTGGATATCTCTGTGTATGCTGTGAATGTGTTGCTCTGATTGGTTAATAAATAAAATGTTGATTGGCCAGTAGCCAGGTAGGAAGCATAGGCAGGACAAGCTTATGTTGCAAGAAAGCATTTTGCTGGATGGTACATGTATCTCCACATGGAGAATATTAAGTAATCTTTGCTGTTATCAGCCTGAAGGAAAAAAATCATAGAGTCATTTGCCAAAAAAAGAAACATGTGGTGAACAAAAATAGTGACTGTTAACCAGATGCCTTCCAAGGCAACTTACATTAAAATGCAATTCTAGATATGTGGTGAGAAATGTCACCAGTGGGTTTATGTTCTTTCCTTCTTACCTTTGTACTACTGTAGTTTAGGTTCAATGTCATTCCTTTTATAAGGAGATTCTGGATATTACTGCACTGAAAAAAACCCACATAAGCTGGTACTCAGTTAATGAGCAGCTATGATATAAACACTTAGTAAGCATATATAACAGACATTCTAATTTTATATCCAATCTTGGTTTCCAAAGAATTTCTTGCAAAATTAATGTTTGAGAGTTTATCTCCTTCTTTCTCCATTGTAGTTCAGAAGGAATAGAGGGAAAATGGTAGAATTATAAATAGTAAGTCAAGTACACAGTTCCATGAATGTTTCTGGGGGAAAAGTCATTTCTAGCTGAAAGAGAGATGTAATATGTCACATCTCTCTACATTCCAAACTCATGATGTTTCATCTGTACCAGGAAGTGAAGCAGAAATACTACGAATGTTGACATTTAAAACTGAAGAGATGTGGACCAATGAGCCATTTCTGTGTAGCTACCCAACACTAATGCTATTTTCTAAATAGTTTCAAAGGAGCAAAATAAATGTAAAGCACTAATATTT
>CABHPQ010135479.1:2090-20153 GCA_902168405.1 Peromyscus aztecus
CACACACACACACACACACACACACACACACACACACACGCACGCACTCCAGGCCATCTATGCTCACAGCTTTGAGACACGCAGACATGCATCACACAGCTCTCGGGTGCCTTTCACATGAACTCATTCGCCAGCTGTATACCTCACACCTCCGGGCACCCACTGGAGTTGAGGGATTTGATCCATGCCTTCATGGCTTTTAAAGCCCAGCACATGCCACTCATAAAACCTGTGTACACATTACTCACATATGTACCGTATCCAATATTCAATTGGCATGAATATACTGCACAAGTACGTGACACACACACCCCCGCAATGTGCCAAATAGATGGATCAGCTGCACACAGTCCACACAGAAAACCTCTGTGTCACTTACACCTATCTTCACACCTGCACCCCATGCATCCCATGTACAGTGTGCATACCACAAATGCCATCCGCATCTTCTGCACTTTGTCATCCATACCCTACTAGTGTACACATTCCTTAACATGTCCATAACCCAGGGCGGATAGCACGAACAGCCAGTATGGGTGATTTGTGTGCCAGTTCCCTGTCCTTATTGATGCTCAAGCCAGTTCTTCTGGGCAGGTCTGGCATGGAAAAGGGGGTCAGCAAAGCAGGGCCTGGACCCCCACTGCAGGAGAAAGAAGGTGGCCACTGGCTTCACGCCTAATGACCAGGAAATTATAGTCGACACAAAACCAAAGCAGCGTCTTCGCAGTCCAGGTAATCAGGCCTCTCCCAGATTCAGCCTGACAGTTTAAATGTTCTAATTCCGCTGCCAGGACGGACTCCCCCCTCCAGTCTCAGCCTGGCCCTGGCCTGCTGTGGTAATTAGACCCACGTTTTCATTACACTGAGATTAGGCAGGTCCCCTCCGGCTGGCCGGAGGACGCCCACAGCTGCACGGGAACCATCCTTTGCATGCATGCATTTACCTGATTATGGAGTTTACTTTATAGCAATTGCTCCAGAGCCCCAAGGCCTCCTTTGCCCCACTCCAGACCCCCAGACCCCAGAGGCCTCAACCAAACCTGGACTAGTGGGTTCTGCCTGACCCACTGACACCACTGCACCAACCCTGGAGGCTCGCGCAAACATGGTCTCCTTTATAAAACTCACTTGAAGAATTCAGGGAGGGAAAGAAAGGCATCTCAGGAATCTTCTCGGGGTGCATAAGGGTCTCTATGGGGAATCTTCCTTCCAATGCTGTTTGGTTTACTTGTTGAAGAAGCACACTCAGTTCCTGAGTTAAAACATCTTTGCTGGATGAGGGAATCCATCCATTACACACCAGCTGTGTATCAGGAGAGACTACACACAGGCCCACTGCCCTCTAGGAGCTCCATCTGGAGGGGAGACCTGTGGTCTTTGACAGCCTTTGCTGTGTATTAGGGTAGAACCATTCACCCTACAGAGTAATGTAGAGTCAGAGGGAATGGGATGGGGAGGCCCACTCCAGATGGAAGACCCAGACACTGTGGGAGTCTGCAGAAAAAAGACCCTAGGTGTGAAAGGGACTGAAAAGAGCAAGAATAATAAGGTGATTGAAGATAGAGCTTGGAGTGCCAGGACAAAGTGACACCTGAGACAGGAGCCCGGGCCCTGGCAGCACTTTATCCTGAGGACGGCAGAGCCATGGGAGTCTTAACAAGGAAGGGACTCACTCCCTGTGTGCCAGACCCGGGTCCAGACACCCTGCCTTCCCTCACATCAGCCCCATGAGCCTATCTTCTCCACAGCATTGACATTCAGGAGCCTTGGAGGCCTTCATGCGGCTGATGTTCAGACTGACCCGGAGTGAGGGGAGCTGTTTGGATATTTTTCTGGCGCAAACTGGTGTACCTCATGTTTTGTCAAAGATATGAGTGAGCTTGCTCAGGAGATCCGTCCGGGCCCTAGAGGGCATGAGAGCGGGTTCTTTTGACTCACTGGCTGGCTGACTGGCTGACTGAAAAGCAAGATCTCATGTAGCACAGACTGGCCTGGAACTTGCTGTGTAGCCAAGAATGACCTTGGACTTCTGGTCTTCTCCCTCCCCCTCCCAAGTGTTGGGAATTACAGACGCGGGCCACTGTGCCGAGTTTTATTAGTGCTGGGAATTGAACCCAGGGCCTCTTGTATGCTATGCAAGCCCTCTACCAAGTGAGCCACATCCCGTCCTCTACTAGACTATATAAGCTAAAGGGCTCAAAACTACCTGGGCTCTCTGATTGTCGGGCAGGCACTGTAGATGGGCAATCCTTAGTCTACAGCTGAGGAGCCATCACAGGCTGGGTTCAATGCCCCCTCCAGGGTACACACAGGAGCAGAAGCAGCAGTTTTTGGCTTTGATATCCTGAAATGGGCTCTGGGCCTGGCCCAGGAGTGCGGATCCTCTGATCTGCACCCAGCCCTGTGCTTGTGGACACCACAGGCCCCACCTCACAGCTGAAGTACACAGGGCTCAGAAGGTGATATGGGCTACTTGGTCAAAGTCCTACAGCAAGAGTACAGGCAGGAGAGCGGAGGTGGGCACAGTGTGACGTCACTGGAACTTTTCTGGGGGAACAGCAAGATGGGGGCATTAACTGCACCAAATGGAGAGGAAAAAAATGAACTTCCTTAAACACAGGTCAAAAGCCCCAGTGCCAGGTCACCAGGCAGCATAGCCACTGTCCTCAGGCTCCAGTGACAGCCTACCCTGTCACCCTCCCTCCCAGGCCCTCCCTTGTTCATTGGAGCCAGGCTCCAGGTCTATACATCCAGACCCTGGGGCAGGGCCCTCTTTTCTCCCCTCACTCAAGAAAGTGTTTCTGAGGCACTTTGCACACACAGCTCCTCCTCCCCAGAGATGCAGGATCCCATCTTTGGAAGATTGTGTCATGACAGGTCCTCCCTTCCTCTGGGCCCCGGTTTGCCCTTCTGAAGGTGGAGCTAAGGGGCCGGTGTGAGCAATAGACAAGGCTTCTACCTGGGGTGGCTGATGCTGCTGTGGGCACTGCTTGGAGCACACCCAGTGAGGTCCTCGGTCATTCCCTTCCCCTCGCAGAGAGTGCCCAACTTAAAACAATCAAGTCCTGCAGCCCACCTGCAGGCTGCACAGTGGAGCCCTGTGCCATCTCCTGACTTCTTGGGATCCCTGGCTGCAGCTGCACTGGGGAGTCATGCCTCTGTCTCAGGGTTTCCTTCATCTACTCTCTCTCATGCTGCTGCTGATACCAACCCCTCTCCGTGCCCATGTCTACACTCTTAAAATTCTGCAACTGGTTATTGACTCAGTCACTTGTTCCTAGCAAGTGCTTTATTGAGTGCCTGCTTTGTGCTCAGGTCGGGACCAGGTACCTTCACAGCTAACCCTATGATGGTCAGGCAAGGAAGGACGCTGTCTGCACCTTACAGAGGAAGAAACAGGCTCAGAGAAGTTGCTGGCCTGTGCCAGACCACTAGCTACACAATGCAGACAGGGTCCTTCCTTGTCAGGCTGCCATAGGGTTAGTTGTGAAGGCACCTATGTGTACCACAGTTCAAGGTCAGAAAGGGGTATGGGGAGAGGGTTGGGAGAGAACTCTGTGCTGGAACTGGATTGTGTATGAAGGAGAGGAGGCTGGTGAAGGTGCTCAGGTCTGAAGGTGGAGAGACAAGACCATCCTAGTCCGAGTGCTGAGTGGTGAGGGCCTTGAGCTCTCCCCGCCCCATCTTTCAGACAGGAGAGCAGTCAGCCATGGCTCTGTCCCCTTTATGTGTCCCAACTGGTTCATTCATGTCAGGATAATGGCCAATCTGATCACATATCCAATGAATCCCTGACAGTTTGAGTGTCTGCATGTCTCTTCCTGGGTCTCAGACTCTTGATTATCTGTGTCCTATCTCTGATGGTTGCTGCCTTGCTGTCCTTGCCTGGCAGGTGAGGATAGATGGCCAGGGAAGGCCACTGTAGGAAGGTTCTGGAGACGTTGGAAAACAGCCTGCCTTGCTCCCTCAATGGGAGTCAGAATTCTAGCTGGAGCTGCCCTGGGGTCTCAGACCAGCACCTTCCATTCAGACGCTAACTCTGGCAACCACTAAGAGCAAAGGGACCAGGCTAGATAGATCTAGAAAGAACCAGCAGGAAAATGTGCACGGATGAATGCTGGGAGCCAAGAGGCCCTGGGAAAGCAGAAGGCAGACTGTACAGGCAGTCGGAGGTGGAACTGGAGATGGCAATGGTCCCCGGTTGCAGCCAGAACAGGGAGAGTCTCCAGACCACACCAGAAGAATCTGGCTTCGATTCCAGTACTACCTCTTGCCCTCTGAGGGCTTCAGTGGTTCCACTGGCTTAAATACAAACTCCTAGGTGTCCTAGGGAAGGGATGGAAAGGGCCTGAGGCAGGGTGTGCAACACAGATAGGATCCAGCCACGCTCCATGGCTGGCTGTCACTGTCTACTTCAGGGTTCCATTGTCCAAGAGGAAGACAATAGGTCAGGTGACATCTATCTCCAGGTCCCAGGTACTCTGTGTTCAGTGCCGTGTCTTCGTTCACAGTAGGAGGTTTTCTGAAGAAGTCAGAAGGAAGTGTGGTGGGACATGCAGACCTGTGTCCCGGCCATCCTTAGCGTTGATGCTGTCTGTGGGGCAGCACAAGGTGCATGGCTGGGTCCTTGTTCATCTCCTCGCCCCCAGGGTCCACCCGGATGTTGATTTCAGCAGGACTAGGACCCATGACAGACACTAGGAGCATCTGAAGGCAAACATTGGTGAGGGGCTGAAGTCAGCCTTGGAGATTGTTCAGCTCTAGAGAAGGTGATTCTGGCTCCCACCACCTGCTTGCTACCTGCCAACCTCAGAGCTACCATGGGCTGAGCAAGCAGAGATGGGTTTCGGGACCCAGAGGCCAGCGCAAGGTGCAGACAGACAGGTGCTTCAGGGAGCTCAGAAAACCCCTGAGTTCTCATCAAGGAACTCTGTGAGCCAGAAAGGAATTCTGCAGTGAGGGGGCTGCTCAGCACTAGGAGGAACAAGCAGAAGTCGACAAGCCTCTCGTGGCCCAACTCTCCCTTTATCACAAAAGGGCTGGAGAAACCCAGAAAGAGACACTAAGAACAACTCTGAGACAATTTCTAAACTCTGCCAACCGCCTTAGGCTGGCTTTCCCGTTTGCTGATTGCTCTGAGAACCACAGCATAAGCTGCCCACAGCAATAATGATGCTATAATAACCACAGCACCCGTGGCTCTAATCTGGTCAGAGCCACCACCTCGCAGGAATGCACGGGGCAGCCCACCAGCTAGTTGTTGACAATAAACTCTTGTTGTTAAAGAGCCCCACCAAATCACCTCTAGCATCCCACCATGAGCCCAGGTGGTCAGGCGCTCCACTGTCCATTTTGGGCCCAGGCAGAGAGTCTCCACTCCGAGCATGCCTGTGCCTGAGGTCATCTGGAGAACTTTGTGCAGAGTGGGAACCCTGTGCCAGCATAAGGCTAGCTACAAGCTCCCCTCACCCTCCTGCTCCTCAAAGCCCCTCTCCCAAAGCCTGAGCAATCAAGACTACTGCCTTCCCGGGCTACAGCTAGTGCCCGCCTCTCTCAGCCCCTCCCCTCCGCTGCAAACCCAGCTCATTTGCATGTGGATCGCGCCTGCAACCATGGGTGCTGGGGTCAATTGAAACTCAAGAAAAGAGAAGAAATTTATGCAAAACTGTTGATTGCATTTGTATGTAATGAAATCATCCAATATTCATCTGACTATAGAATCTAATCTGAGAAGAGAACTGAAGGACATGAGTGTCACTGCAAAAGCGTAATGAGCCACTGTAGTGATTAAAAAAGCTCTTGAGCCTTCTGAAAAATCCAGGCAGAAATAGCGTCTAATCAACTCTGAATATAGGAGGCGAGATTGGGCTGGCGCGCTGCACACGGCCCGCCCGGGCGCTGGGGGTGCGTGGTAAACCCTGGTCGTGGTCTGTGGGTGCCAAGCTCCTGGCCACAATCAGCTGAGGCCTGGGTGCACAAAGCAACCGCCTCTCGCCACGCAGAAAGAACCTAATCACAGCTGTTGCGAAGAGCAGCTTGAGGCTGCCACACCGCCTCGCACCCACAGCACAGAGGCCCCCTCCTGAGTCTTTGCTCCAACGGGAAGGGATGGAGAATCTGGGTTTGCCACACCTGGCTGCTCCTTGGTCCAATCAACCCCACGCAGGGGAGAGTGGAGTCTCTCAGAAGCCTGGACTCATCCCACTGAGACCCCACCTCAGAGAGGTGTTCCCTGACAAAATCCCTCTCTTCTCTAGCTCCAGGCTTTGTCTTCCTGCACTTGGCATTCTTATGACTGCTTGGTGAAAGTTGATCTCTTCCATCGGACTGAGGTCAGCAACCGTGTAGTGACTGGTTCATCTCTGGAACCTGTGGAAGCCGCCTCCAATACTTGGAATACTTACCAAGCATGGACAAGACGCTGAAGCGTCTGGTGAATGGAAAAACCCATCCCATCCAGCAGCCAAATGCGTTAAAACTGTTTGTTCATTCAGCAGATCCTTGCCTTACGGACAGTGTGTGTGAGGCTTGTTTCTGGCCTAAGCAGGCTGTGCGGGTTAAGAAGGTTAAGAAGCCCTCTCAGAGCTCATAGTCGAGGCAGAAGGAGAATTAAAGACTACAGCACAATCAGATCGTTCATGGGGCAGGGGACAGTCCAGGGGCAGTAGGACAGCGGTCAGTGGGCATTGAGGTATCAGGCTGGGACCTGAGTCGAGATGATGTACCAGGATTCCCAGGTTCTGGCACCCCTTTACAATGAACTGTACAGAAACACATGGATGGCCACAGGAGCGGAGCTGGAGGGGATGGAGATGAGAGGGGAGATATGGGGGAGCTGCTGGTGCACCTTTCCCCCTCTGTGGACTGGTTCCAAGGAGGCAGGAAAGGAGAGCAGTGAGGCAGGTCCTCAGTGATGAGTCATTCCCATAGGACCCGCCACTCCCAATTCAGGCCACTAGGAGGTCTGCTCTGGGCCGGTGATGCTCAGGTAACTACCCGCTCCCAGCCTCTTCCCCGTGCCTTTGTGTGTTAATCTCTGGAATTTTCTTCTTTATTCTCTGTCTTCCTGCCCCCACTAACTCATCTAGCGGAGTCACTGATGACTACTCCCTGCAGCTGTGATCACTTAAGTTCCTTCTACCCAGAACGTGCAGTCTCCGAAGGGGGAGTGGGTGGGCAGAGTAAGGGGAACCCAACTGGACTGAAGAGCAGCCTTTTTACCTGTCCTTCCTGTTAAGACCTTGGGGCCGGATTTCTTATGCCTGGGAGCAGCAGAATCTCTACCAGGGAGGGGCATGGTTTGCATTTTGAAGAGATGGTCTAATAGAGAAAGATTAGGGCACTTAGGTTCTGCAGGAATGGAGATGGGCCCAGTTGGCCATGGAGAGTCCCTGGAGGATCTGAGGAGGGCCACCCCACTGCAAAGGCTTTCCCAAGAGGGTGATCAGATGATAAGGGATGGAGCAGAGGGAAAGAAAGCAGGCCAGAGGCAGGAGCCAGTTGCAGCCACCACAGTTCAGCATTCTGTCTCTGTGGGAAGCTACCCTTCTCCTCATCCTAATTTATGGACACGAAGTTGCCTATTATTAAGGTGGTTCTAAGTTGGAAACAATTGGTTCTGAGAATCCAAGGGACATTACGATCAAACTACTTTTTTTTAAAACCCCAAGCAGGGAATTGGTGACATCAAAGGGTCTTTGTGAGTCCCTTGCATACCTCAAGCCTTAACTTCAACAAAAACAGGGAGTCTAAAGATGACCTTTGGGCTCTTTCCGTTTCCCAAGCCCTGTGATTGTAATGTCCCATGAAGACATAAAAACACCTCTGAACTCAGTGCCTTAAAAATCCCAATGTGGTGTCTGACAGGCTGAGGATGAGACTTCACCAGGGAGTGCCCAAGTCCCAGCTCTGCCACTCACTTTTGCTTTTGATGGGCACTTCACCCATATGTGAACACACATACACACACACACACACACACACACACACACACACACACACACACCCCTATGCCTCACTGTCACCTTCTGTACACCAGGGGAGGTCCTAGAAGTAATGAGAGTTATCTGAAGTAGCCAGTTCCTAGACCCACCCTCACACAAGTCATTCTTGAGTCCCAGTTCCCAGGAGTTACTGCCAACTATGACTTTCTATGAGGTTGCCAGGTTTTCTGTCTTGCCTTGCTAGTCTGGCCAGCATGCTGTCTCTGTAAATGGTAGGTGTCTAGGGATGGGAGTAGGGAGGGGAGGTAGGACTCATTTCTTCTTTCCCCTCCTCCACAGTTGCCCCACTTTATCAGCAACTGGGATTCCCTGGGAGCTGATAGAATTTGAAGGTTGAAGACTGTAGATCTTTTGTTGTTATTTGTTTTTGTTTGTTTGTTTGTTTTGTCTTTTTTGAGACAAGGTTTCTCTGTGTAGCCCTGGCTGTCCTGGAACTCACTCTGTAGACCAGGCTGGCCTCAAACTCACAGAATCTGCCTGCCTCTGTCTCCCAAACGCTGGGATTAAAGTCATGTGCCACCACCAGCCAGCAAGACTGCAGGTCTTAAGAAACATTTTAAATGTGTGTACATGTATGAGTGTTTGCATGCCATAGCACACATGTAGAGGTAAGGGGACAACTTCCAAGAGCCAGTTCTCTCCTTCTACCATGTGGTCCAAGCGATGGAACTCAGTCTCCAGGCTTGGTGGTACATGCTTTTATTCACTGAGCCCTTTTAATGGACCCCAAAGTGCTACGGAATAATCCTCTTGTACACTGTAAAGATTTGTCACTCAAATTGTCTTAATAAAACTCAAATTGGTTTAATAAAACACTGATTGGCTGGTAGCCAGACAGGAAGTATAGACGGGGTGACCAAACTAAAATGATGGGAAGGAGAAGGATGGAGTCAGGAGTCACCAGCCATACGCAGAGGGAGCAGGAGATGAATGTGCCATGCTAACAAAGGTACTACCATGTGGCAAAGCATAAATAGAAATATGGGTTAATTTAAGTGTAAGTGTATTGTAGCCAACTAGTTTTTCTAGTGGCTTTACCCAGCAGGACTACATAAGAGGTTGATTGGACCACGGGCCTGAGTATCAGGTGTTTGTAAGGGTCTACACTTGGCTATATCTAGCCAGGGAGAGGTCTTTTGCTCCACCCCTTGGCATTGTTATAAATAGACCTTTGGAATAAAGTTCTGGGCTGGTGGATAAGGATCCAGGCCCACTCAAGTCTACCCTGCATTTTCTCTGTTTCTCTCCACTCTATTTCTAACTAAGTCTCTTATCCCTCATTCCTCAAAAGTCCCTGGGGTGAATAAATGTGGGGGCTGGTCTGCCACATAAGAGTTGGCTAATAACAAGCCTGAGCTATTAGCAGAGCATTTATTAAGCCTCTGAGTGGTTATTTGGAAACAGGCAGGTGGGAGGGAACCATCTGTTTACACCAAAGCTGTAGGTCTTGTTAGCAATGTTGCTACAACCAACTAGCTAAAATACAATGGTACAGCACCTTGGACATGGTGCCCAGTGCCTTCTCTTTCCTCCCAATGTCTTTACAGCAGCTGCCCTGACGTCACTCCCATTCCAGGAGCCATGGAGAATTTGAGAGTCTATGCCCCCACCTCCCAATCCCCAATTGGTTGTGTTGGACCTGAGATGTGATCAGAACCTTGCTGGAACATCATAGGAGGATGAGGTTTCAGCTCAGACACCTCTGGACAAAGCTCCTAGGCTGGCTATGCACAAGGCCCTGCTCCCAAGAGGCTACCTTAGGGGGAGACACAAGGGGAAAGTTGTTAAAGCCCTCAGAGCTGCAAAGTAAGGGGAGACCATAGGGAATCATGGGAATGGGGATTTCCTGCATGTGGAGCCATTTAGGTTAGACTTAAAGGAGAGCTATGAGATCTCTCTCTCTCTCTCTCTCTCTCTCTCTCTCTCTCTCCCCTCCTCCCCTCTCCTCCCTCCTTTTCCTTTCCTGAAAAAAAATTTGTTTGAAGTCTAGGCTGATGGAAAGTGCAATGGCTCAGCACATGGCTGCTGCCAGTCTGACAACCTGAGCTCAATTTCCAAGACCCACATGGTGGAAGGAAAGGATCAACTTCCAGAGGCTGTCTTCTGACTTCCACATGTGCACATGACATGCGCACACACTCACACAATAAACAAATGAATAAACGAAAAATAAAGAAAGATGGATGGGAAAAATAAAGCTGGAGAGTGCTGTCACCTGGACTACAGAGGGGCCCTATCTCAAAGCAAACAAACTAAATTCCTTGGGACCAGGCATGGTGGCGCACACCTTTTATCCCAGCACTCAGGAGGCAGAGGCAGGCAGATCTCTGTGAGTTCAGGGCCAATATGGTCTACAGAGCGAGTCCCAAGGTAGCCAGGGTTACACAGAGAAACCCTATCTTGAAAACTAAGTGAGACCCTGACTCAAAAAATAAGACAACACAAAACAAAACTGCAGCTGGAGAGATACATGGTTCAGCCATTAAGGGCACTGGCTGCTCTGCCAGGTGACCTAGGTTCAATTCCCAGCACTCACATGGAAGCTTTCAGCCCTCTGTAAATCCAGTCCTAGGGGATCTGATGCCCTCTTCTGGCCTCCATGAGCACTGCTCACACATGATACACAGGCACACATGCAGCCAGAACACCCATTAAAAAAATATATCGATAAATAAATAAACTAAAACAAAAAAACAATGCCCAGAATAAACAGTAACTAGCATTCCTGTCTTCACAGCATGTATATGTACACACAAATGTCTACACATCATATGTGTATCCATACAAGGCAATCACCATTATAATTTAGTAAGCATCCTTCACAACCCACTCTACTTTTAAATTTTCTAATGCCCCCTCAAAAGAAAAGGAGCCTCAGTAGTTGTTTTAGGAAGAGTTGCTCTGTGTGACATTCTGGTTTATAAGCGACACTGTCTGTGTGACAAGGGTGGCCTTCTGTACTGCCTCTTGCGCATAGAAGCTCCATTCTAGCTAAAACCTACCACCCTGGCTCAAGACTACGGCTACACCGTGTTTATCCATTTCCACAAGGGGTAATCACTACTGATCTTCCAGGTAGAGGGAGGGACATAGAAAAAATGGGGGGGGGGCTTGAACCCCAGGCCATGACTGTTCCTGTGGTACACTGGGCATGTGGGAGTATGGGGACAGGCCCTCAATAATCCCACTTCTTTGCTCTCCCTGGGGAGGCCTCTGCTGCTCTTTGTACTCATTGTCTCTTTAATGACCTGCTGAAGTCAAGTACCCATTGTTCTCTGGGCTGGGGCAGCCTCCCAGGCTTTCCTTCCCTGCCTTCCTTTGGCAAGCAGCCTTATCTAGTCCTGCAGCCTGCCAGCCCCAGCTGATGCAGCTTCCTCCACCCACATCCCTCCTGGGCCGGCTGCTGCACAAGGCCCCAAGGTCTCCACCCACCCTCCTCCCACTTTTCTTTTTGAAAAGCGGACTCCTGCTCTGTCTTCAGGCTCCTGTCACCTGTCTGTCTGTCTCCATGTGTCTCAGCCTGTGTCTACGTACGTGCCTCCCACAGTAACACATGACGTCTCTGTCTCACTGTCTCACTCTGCGCTGTCTCCCATCTTGCTGCCTGTCTCTACCTGGAAATATCTGGGCTTGTATGTGTGCAAGTCTTTGCCTGCACATCTCCATGCTTGTCTCTGTCCCCTTCCTGTGTGCAACGCTCTTTTCTACCCCCTCCCTGACTCACCTCCCTCATCCACCCCTCCTCCTGTTCCTCCCTTGCCCGACTCTAAACCCTCCTGATTGACTATTATCCTGTTTCCAACCCTGGCCTCACCACTACCGTACATTCACCCACGGGGTCCCTGACATACCACATGGGTCAAACCGCCTCCGTCTGAGCCTTTTCTCCCTAGTTACAACTCCAGTGTCCCTTGGTGTCAGCCTCAGAGACATTAGCACCAGGAGTGGGTGTGAGGTCCTATAGCTCCCAGATGCTGAGGTTTGGGCATCTGCAGAGTTAAAAATAGACAAACAAATGGGAACCAGCAGAAGTTAAAAAGAAATAAGGCCAGAGAGATGCTCGGTTGGCAAAGGCGCCCAGAGCCAAGCCTGATGACATGAGTTCAGTCCCCAGATCCCACAAGGCAAGGGAGAGCTGACTCCTGAAAGTTGTCTTCTAACCTTCACATATGTGCCCGTGCATGCATGCACACAAAAATAATGTGTTTTAAATAAATAATAAATAAATGGGAACCAGTGAGCAAGTCTTCATTTTTTTAAAAAAAAAAACAAAGACTTTTTAAAAAGAAAGCATCAACTTATCATTGCACTATAGAATGCCTAATGCCAAAAACAAGAGAAAGAACCAGAAACAGTCATCTTTAACTGAAACTTTAAATTTAAATTTAGACAAAGTGCATGAATGTAATTTTATGGGGTCATTTGCTATATTACCTTTATTTTACTTATTTTGCCTTAGTCTGGTGAAGCCGTCAGGGTCCCTGACAGGGTCCTCCCCCTGGCACCCATAGGAAAATAGGGATCTTTATTAATAGTAGAAAGTGTAAACTGGACCAGGCCCTAGGAGCTCTCACTGGCCACTCAACACCTCCCAGGACCCTTCCCAGTCCCACTGTCCTCTCAGTTAACTTGTGGGGGTGCCTGGCTAGGAGTCAGGCACCAGACTGCCTGGGGTCCTAGTGTCCTTGTTCACATAATAACCTGGCCTCCAGGTTGCCAGATGGGCATTCCAGCCACTCTTACTGTCTGGAAGGAGAGGTGGGGGAGCTGTTTTCATTGAGACCAGAGCCTGGAAAGAAGACATCTGTGACCAGCACTGCCCATGGGCAATCAGAATGAGCCAGTTTGGGGAGATGCTAGTGTACTGGAAAACTTAGGAGGGGCTTGGAATCCCACCCAGGATGCCTTGAAATGCAGAGGTCAAGACAGGCATAGAACTAGGGCAAAGACAACTCCAGCAAGATGTATCCCAAGCCCCGGAACTAGCACTCTTATCAGGAATGAGGGCTTTGCCGGGAGCAGAAAAGCGAAGCCTGCTAATGGGCATTGCTGCTACAGTGGCCGGCCACAGGGGCTGCACCGGAAGGAGTATGGTAGATGCCACCACTGGGAACACAACACAGTGCCTTCCAGAGAAGCCCAGAAGCCCTTGTGGCAGGCTTAGCTGATGAGACTGAAGGTCCTGGGGGAACAAGTTCAGAAGATCATCAGAGACTGGGTGGCTGAAGGAATGGGACTTCATTTGTCTCCAAGGTCTAGCAGACCCTTGGAAACGGACAGATGTTTCCTTTAGTCCGGCTCTGCACCTAACATGGTGCTGGACAGAGATGCAAACCCTAAAAGAAACACAGATTCTTGTAAGACACATGCAAGAGGCTCCTCCAGGGTTAAGCACAATTGCCTCACAGGTGGAGCCAAATGCTCAGAGCCCCCGTGGAGGCCTGCTTGGGACATCTGCCACACCTGACCCCGTAAGAACCTCCCAAGGATCTGCCTTGAATGGAGAATCACTTTGAAGAGAGAAATGATAGGCGATGACTTACTGGATAGAGAATGGAGGGAGGTAAAAATGGCACCTGGGCGGGTGGTGCCTGTCATTTAGGTAAGGATACACCGAAGGGTGAGGTCTGCTGAGTGTGAGGGTGTGAGATTCTAAAGAGGCAAATCCAAGTCTAAAAAGCACAAGGAACGAGATGAGAGAACAGATGCACTGTGCTGGGAGGGATGTGGAACAGAGGGTCATGGAGTCTCGCTGAGTTTTGCCTGTTGGTTGGGACAGGTGTTAAGGTAGCACACAGCAGGCAAAGCAAACAGCTGGAGGACAGGCTGGGAGGTGTGAGCGGCCTGCCACCTGAGGAGAGCTGCCAGGGCCACTTGAGCAGTAGTTGTATGAGGGTGGTTGTGAGAGTTACATCCTGACGAGGCACATAGCCTGTACTTAACAGACTTGAGGCAGAAGTCTGTATAATTCTATGGGCAGTGGGGGTGGGGCATTAAAAGGGTTTTGGGTGAGGAATTAAAATTTGGGGCCTTTTCCTCAGGTTGATTTTTACATAACAGCACAGAAGGATTGAAGTGGCCCAGAATGGAATGAGAGAGAACAGCCATGACTACTTGCTCAGTCAGTCAACACTCACCTTCCTCAGAGCAGAAGCAACCCTGTCTTACCACTCAGTGTTAATATTATAGAATAAATTGATTCTCTAAACACACCAGTGTTACCAATCAATGTGAAATAATTGTAAGGAGTTTTGTAAATACTGGGATATAACTTATGAATGGAAGAATATTCTTTATCCTTGAAAACAAAAAATTCTGACACATGATGTAACATGGATATTAAGGACTCTAACCCAGTCACAGACAGGTTCTGTGTAAGTCTCTACAGGATGATCCTAGAGAATTCCAACTCAGAGAAGGGACAGTAGTGGCCCCAAGGGTGGGAAGTGGGGACAGAGGCAGTGTTTGTTTGATGGGTGTAGGGTTTCAGTTTTTTGAGGTGAGTCCTGGAGATCGGTTAGACAATAATGTAAATATGCTCAACACCACTGTGCACTTAAAATGGCTAAGATGCTTAATACTGTATGTTTCTTGTCACACTTTAAAAGCAAAGAGAAGATGCAAGTTTCAGGATGGCTCAGGGTAATGAAAGGCCAGCATTAGAAGGAAAGACACCACAGCCTGGGACTCTGAAAGCCTTTTTAAAAATGGAGAGAATGAAAACACCACAAAGTATAGCAAACACACATACACACACACACACACACACACACACACACACACACACTCCACAGAGGTGATCCAAAACATGAAGTGATGTTGGCCTGGACTCCAGACAGAGCCGCAGCTGCACAGAAATGAAGAAATGCTATTAGCAAGGCTGACAGACCACTCCAGTCTAAGACTCACTAAAAGGCTAAAAACTTCTTCTTTGTTCTTCTTCTTCTCCTCCTCCTTTTTCCAAGACAGTTTCTCTGCGTAGCCTGCTCTGCAGACCAGGCTGGCCTCAAACTTAAGAGAGATCTGCCTGCCTTTGCCTCCTAAGTGATGGGATTAAGGGTGTGTGCCACCATACTTGGCTTAAGAACACTATATCTAAACACCATTTCCTAACACCATTTCCTGGATGCAAATAAATGTAGCCCTCAACATGGAGTCTGCTCCTTACTGTGCATCCTGGAAGCTGAGCTCAAATAGAGCAGAGAAAGCATCAGCTGGGGGCTTCAGGAGCATGAGCCTTCATGGTAAGTCTCCCTTTCCTAACAGCAGAATCGGACTTAATGGCTCCCAAGGGGTAAAGACGCAGACGCATTCTGCAAACCAAATGGCTCAGAGTGAGCCTGGCACCTGCTCCTGCCACTACTGTATCGCTATTGACCATGTGGTTGTCATTTTGCAGATTCTCCAACATGTTCTAGAAAGTTGCCAACATCGGGGGTATGGATTTATGGGGGCCAGGGCCTGAGGATGCTATCTTTTCATCAGAGATGGCTCGGTGCTTTACCCAGCAAGGTGCTTCTTTTCCATTACTGTCCATGCAAGCGGAAGTGCCACACACATTTGGAATAACCATCAGTGAAGCACACGGATTAAGGACCTGCTTCAAAGTTCTACCTGGGTTTGAAACTTCTCTAGTGCTTGCTAGGCTGCATGGCTGTGGGCAAGCAACACAAACATAATTAACAGCAGCACCTACGTCAACTAAGTGTCCGTGGAGTGATGCATGTTACGGTCTAGCATGTTGCCTAGTTCACAGGGGACAGTCAGTAAATATGTCTGCAGCTACAGGACTCAGAGCGAAATTTACCAGATCATCTGAGAATAGGGGTCCTTTTTTAAAATAAAAATTTAACCATCATTTATTTATTGTGTGAGTATGTGTATGTATGTGTATCGAGGCACACATATGGAGGTCTGAGGACAACCTGAGGGAGCCAGTTCTCTCCGTCCACCATGTCGGTACCCAGGATCGAACCCAGTGCTTTTACTTGCTGAGTCACTGCTTCCACTTTTTAAAAGATGGGATTGTAGCCCAGGCTGGCCCCAAACTCAAGGGGATCCTCTTGCCTCAGCCTCTCGAGTGTCAGGTTACACTCATAAGCTGCAAATCTGGTGAATAGTGATCCTCTAATCATGAAAAAGAAAAAGAAAAAAAAAAACTAGGTAAAAACATCCTCCAATGCACTGGATTATTAACAAATACTATGGGGTAATAGTCAAATAAGTAACAGTAGTGCAGCAGGCGAAGGGACTGTCTGTGTATACACATGGACAGATGGCCATGGCGGCTTCACGGGTAAGAAAAGTAAACTTCAGAAAAGGAACACAATAGCTCTCCTCTTTTCACACTTTACTTTAAATGGGGATAAGAGCAGAGATTTCTGAGAAATTATTTGAAAATTTATGTGTGGGGGGCAGGCACATGTGAGTGTACGGGTGCACGGAGACAAGTGTGCACACGTAGAAGCCAGCGTACAGGGTGTCAGGAGTCATCCCGTCCTGGTCAGGTTCTCACTGAACTGGAAGCTCACCGTTTTGGCTCTAGTGGGGTAGGGTAAGGAGCTCTTGGAGCTACCTGTTTGTCTGGGGTCCACCTGTCCATCTGCCCAGTGCACATACTTCCGTGTTGAGGAGTCAAACTCAGGTCCTATGCACACTGCAAGCACTCTTACCACCCACACCATCTCCCCAATTCTGAGAAGTTTCGTTTTTAAATTTTTATGTTTCTTTTGTGAGATCTGCACACTTGTGCAGTGCACATATACATCAAAAGGAAGATTTTTAAGCAGGCTAAAATCAAGTTTTTCATGGTACTTTGAGAGCCACTAAACTGAACATAGGGGGTGTTAATTCTGCTAGTGGGGGAACTTCCATGCCCAGCTAGCTCTTAAGACAGAGACTGTCATGGGAGAAGCTCCTGAAGACTGGTACCTCAGCATACCCAGTCAGGTAGTCACCTTCTGGTCCCTGCCACCAACATATCCCCAACACACAGGACAGCAGAGCTTCTTTGATAAATGTCAACTGAAATAGAGCAATCAGCTGAAAACCATTTGCTGAGCCGTCTCACCGCCCTGGGCTCAGGCTTTCCTTTATTCATTTATCATGATATATGGCTTTGGCCAACATACACACAGGAGAAAAATTGTTGACATGTGGAACCCAAGTACTGAAAATCTTTCATCCCCCCCACCCCCGTCTGTTCACCAAGTAAGTTTTGTTTATTTAAAGACTACAGAGGATTTGGCTGTTAAGAACCAAATGCCTTTGGAGTGGAGTTACAACATAATTTATCATTTCCTCTGTTTATTAAAAAATCCTGCATCTTTGAGCTGCACATTTCCAGTGAGAATTCTGCCATTCACAGAGCTAGAGTTCTGCAAAGCCTCTTTGTGGCCTGCCCTGCTCCCCCTGGCTAACTTCCCATTGATCTCAGGATGTTAGCTCCTTCCATCCTTGGCCTAATCCTAACCTTAAATTCTCACCGCTGTTTCACAGCGGGTCCCACCAATGTGGACAGAGGCAGTAGCAGGAGGCTCATTACCTAGCACAGGCCAGCTTGGCCAGGCCACATCACCTAGAACTGGAACAAGCCTTCCTGCTTGAGGCACTATGAGGGCAACTCAGCTCAGGGTAGAGGCACTCAGAGCCAGAGGTCACATAGCAGCACCGGACAAACTGCTGGTGCCCACTAGATCCTGACAAGACAGTAGGTAGCAGTGGCTTCTGGGAGTGTGGCCACACAGGGTGCCCCAGAGTGGAGTCACACTTCCCAGCATTTTGCCCCATCTTATTCATGTGCACTGCTCACAGCACGCTTTCTAAGAAGCCAGTAAACCTACCTCCCAAGTCCTGAGCAGCATCCTGGCTAATTACCCAGATCACAGGAGGGGCGAGCTAGGTTTGTGTGGTCTCAACTTAGGATTGTCATCAGGAATGGGGCTCCTCTTCAGGGCTGAGTCACATCTCAGAACTGAATCAGTGCAGGACACCTGCTTGGTATGTGGGAAAGCTGCACGCATGTCACCTGAGTGTTCTGAGGGGACAGTGGGGACAGCAC
>CABHPQ010135480.1:8479-32076 GCA_902168405.1 Peromyscus aztecus
GAAAGAAAGAAAGAAAGAAAGAAAGAAAGAAAGAAAGAAAAGACTAGCCATGTCAGTATCTGAGAGTAAGAATAGGTGACATTTTAGATCAGGACTATTAGATAAGAATTGGACTTGTTTTCTTTTTTATAATAACAACAACAACAATAACAACT
This sequence comes from Peromyscus aztecus, assembly GCA_902168405.1. Taxonomy (NCBI): domain Eukaryota; kingdom Metazoa; phylum Chordata; class Mammalia; order Rodentia; family Cricetidae; genus Peromyscus; species Peromyscus aztecus. The sequence goes on from CABHPQ010135480.1 coordinate 8,635, forward strand.
ACAATAATAATAACAACTGATATTATATGCTCTGTTTTCATGCCACCCTGGCTACCCACATGCCTTGGGCAGCCACTCTGGGTTTGGAGTGAGCCTCTCCTGGCATGGCTGGGCCACCTATGTTGGTCATTTGTCCCTTGGCATCCTTCAGTAAGGGTGGCTTTCCACTCTGGGGAGTCATCTGCTGCTTGGGCTTGACTCTGTGGGGACAGCTCCTCAAATGGCTTCTGGACAGCCCCTGAGTCCTTTTTGATTCAGATGCCTTAGCTATTCAGAATCCACTTTCCCTTTCAGAGTCACGGCCCTCTGGTTTCTCGTGGAGCACAGATTTTCACATTAAGCAGAAGAGGGGAGGGAGGAGGGCTGGGGCTGCTCGTGGATGAAATATTGGTATTTGGTTTGGGGAGGTGGTCAGGGCTCCCAAGAGTCTCTCTTCTTCTCCCTGCCTTTTTCTTTGGTGACTTACCTTTTGTCATAGCTCAGGAAATGGATAAGGCTTCCTCCAATCAGCAGTATCCCTGTTCACTGACAGCAGTAAATGGGATTCTCCAGTTCACTGCTGGATGGAGCTTTGAGTTATCAATTTTGGATATAACTCACTTGGTAAAGTGCTCACTGTACTTGCAATGAAGCCCTTTGTTTGATTCCTTATGTTTAAAAAACTCTAGGTGGTGGGGGCACATCCTTAGCACTGGGGAGACAGAGACATGAGGATCCCAGGTGCTCGATGGCCAGGTAACCCAGGCGAACTAGTGAGCTCCCAGTTCAGTGAGAGACTGTCTCAGAAAAGGCAGAATGTGAAGTGAATGTCACCTGCTTGCCCCTGCACACACATGAATGGACATTTGCATTCACATCTCTGCATATATTCTGGTAGGTAAGACTTTGATGTCTCCATTTAACAAATACAGCTGGGTTAAGTGTGTGTGTGTGTGTGTGTGTGTGTGTGTGTGTGTGTGTGTGTGTATGTGTATCTTCTATGTAAACCAGCTGCTCTTGAACTCAAGATCTTCCTGACTTAGTCACCTGAGTGACTACAGTGTACTGAGTGAGTACAGGTGTGCCCCACTGTACACCACTTTAAGAACTATATATCTGGAGACCCAATTAGGGGAGAAGCAACAGCCCTACTGTATGTGTTAAATGCATTAATGGGGACTGGAGAGATGGCTCAGCAGTTAAGAGCACTGGCTGCTCTTCCAGAGGTCCTGCATTCGATTCCCAGCAACCACATGGTGGCTAACAACTATCTCTAGTGGGATCTGATATCCTCTCTGGCATAAAGGCATACATGCAGACAGAGCACTTATATACATAAAATAAATAAACAAATATTTAAATGTGTTAATGATTAACTCCGAGTCACCAATAATGCATCAATACTGCATTAAGGAAAGAAATAAAGGCACTTCCCCTTGGAGTCATTTAGCTGAGAGTGAGTGCTTTATTTACTTCATGCTTCCTGTAGCTTTGTCCTCTGTTTTATGAGTCTGAATCTGTGCCTGCCTGGAGGCGGTCTTGTGAATCTGTGTCATCCCCCCACCCCTACTCTCGCTGGATGTCTTTCCCTAACAACGGGCTTTGCTCTGTATTTATTGAACAGCACAGAAAGTATCACATGGGGAAGGAATGGGATACTTTACAGAAATCTTTAACAGTTTTTACAAGGATCAAGTCTGATTCCAACTGACCCAGGCAACGAACAGTACTACAAGCATCACTGTTTATCAGTCAATATCCATAAATGGATATTCCTTTTAGAAGATTGCTTTCAACTTCTGTATTTGCTGCTCTCAGCAAATGATACACTTGCATTATCTGGGTCATGGGCATGGAAGAGTACATAACTTAAGATTATAGCTGTGCATTAGCTTAGGTTGTAAAAGTTGATTACACGGGAAAAAGCAAGTTAGGTTGGTTGTTAAATTGTTCTCTCAAAATCAGATTAAACAAACAGGCTGAGTACATAGAAGGACGGCAGTTCTACATTTTCCATGACCTCAAGGTGTGTTACTAATGGCAGCTGTGGGGTCCAGCAAAAGTTCCAGTCTCTTAAATGTAAGAGATGTTTTTATAATATTGTATTGCCACACCCTACATTGTCTAGTCCGTGTCAAGTTCAAGTTCATGCCCGTTTCCAAGCCACACAGCCTTGTTCTCATCCTGAAAATGAGGGTACAATTCCACCTGTCCAGCTGCAGCATCTGCCTGTGATGGCAATGCTCTTGTCCGTAGGTGGGTTTGAACTCCGAAAGATGCAGGTGAGTGTGTGCATTCCTGAAGGGAGGGGCTGTCTTCTCTGAGGATTCCTCAGATGTCCAAGCATTGAGAGCTGTGACAGTGGGGATCAGCAAACCTGACTCCTTATTCCACAAAAGAGGAAAGTGGGCATTGGCACAGAGTGGGCCTGGGATAAAGCTCGGTGACAAGAGTATTTACCCAATATACATGGAGTCTATACAGGTCGATACAGGTCCTATCGGCACTGCCTAACAAGCAAACCAAAAAGAAAACAGAAAGACTTAGAATTTTTTTTTGACAGGGTCTCACTCTGCAGCCCTGATTGCCCTGAACTTGCTTTGTAGACCAGGCGGGCCTTGAACTCATGGAGATCTGCCTGCTTCTGCTCTCAAATGCTGAGATTAAAGGCATGTACCACCCCTGCAGGGCAAGATATAGGTTCCTTTGTTGTTTTGTTTTTATTTTTGTTTTTTTTTTTTTGAGACAGAGTTTCTCTGTCCTGGCTGTCCTGGAATGCTCTCTGTAGACCACGCTGGCCTCGAACTCACAGAGATCTGCCTGCCTTTGCCTCCCAAGTGCTGGGATTAAAGGTGTGCACCACCACCGCCCAGCCAAGACATAGGTTCTTAATTCCTACTTTTGTATAGTTTGTCAACTGAAGAAGCTGTATGTGGGGCTCATACCAGTTATCCCAGCACTTGGATTGGAAGGCTGGCGCAGGAGGATTGTGAGTTCAAGGCCAATCTGCACTACAGAATGAGACCCCGTCTAAAAAAAACTAACCACGCCCAAATCGAAGGATATATTGGTTCATTCATTCATCATTCAACCTTTTTTCATCATTCATCATCATCATTCATTTATTTATTGAATGTCTAGTTGACTTATAATCTGAACAGAATTAAACTCACAGATTTGAAGGTATTAACTTGCAGCTTCATTTAGAACAGTAGTTTTCAACCTGTGGGTCTTGACACTCCTGGATTAAAAATAAAACCCATCTACTCTGCTCATTGTCCTATCCATCCATTCACAAATCAAGTGTATGTGTGTGTGTGGCCTTTGTAATTAAAGCATCTAACATAAGTAGTGATGGAGAGGAAGAAGACCTTCAGGGATCAGCTAGGGAAAAGAACAGAGATAAATTTGGTTTCTCATAACTTAAATTCACTGGAATCTTAGGATCATGAAAGCTGCTTTGTGGGCACAAATCCTCTGAAGAATAATCTTGCACATTTTGCTCTTGTTAATATTTCTCTAGTGCTTTGTATCGTAGCCAGGGGGAGTGTAAGGAGAAAAGTGTGGCCTGCTGTACTTGGGGCCTGGACAATGCATGTTCAGTTTAAACAGTAGTTGAAGGGTTTAAATTACCTTGTTTCTATTAATCCTGTTGTTTTACTTTGTCTCATTAGAGAATTCTCCCCGAAAGACAATAATTTTCCGGTGGCTTCCTCCCTCTGAGTTCGTGTCTGTATTCAGGGATACTCACGTGGCTCCTGTTGCCACAGAGGTGTGTCTAACCTGTGGCTCTTGTGCCGCATGCAGCCAAGGACAGCCATGAATGCATCCCGATACAAATTGGTAAACTTACTGAAACACTGTAGGTCTTTTGGGGGAGGGAAAGTGTTTCAATTGTGTGTCAGGTGTGAACATTTTAGATGACAACATTATGTCACAAGGTCACAGATTGGAGGTACCTGGTACATACCATACTATGTATATAGTAAGTAGGCTGTTTAGAGATGGAGCACACTGTCCCTGAGGCCTGTCAGTCTAGGGGGAGATGTAAACAAGCCTGGTGCTCTTTGCAAGATTCTTGGGTGAGCCTTCTATGGGCTGTCCCCCAAATACCAGAAACTGCCCTCTGGCTCCCTTATTGTGTAGTTTGCTGTGACACCAGAAGGTCAGAGGCTCCTTCCTCTTGGGTCCATCTTGGTAGGAGAGAAGATGTAGGCATCTCTCTCTCTCTCTCTCTCTCTCTCTCTCTCTCTCTCTCTCTCTCTCTCTGTGTGTGTGTGTGTGTGTATGCATGCATGCACATGTGCATTTGGATGTGTGTGCTGGTGCATGTGTGTGGAGCCCAAAGAAGGATGTTGGATTCTCTCTATCATGCTTATTCACTTGGACATTGTGGGGTTTTTTTTTGTTGTTGTTTTTTGTTTTTTGTTTTGTTAGACTGGCAGCCAGTAAGCTCCAGGAATCCTCCTCTCTCTGTGCCCCTCTGTGATGGGGTTTCAGACACATGTGGGATCATGCTGTTGTTGCGTGTGTGCTGGGGATCAGAATTCAGGTTCTATTTGTATATAACAAATTCTCTTAACTGCTGGGCCATTTCATCAGTCCCCCACCCCCCATCCCCACACCGTGTTACTTTTTTGACATTGTAACAAGATACTGTCATCTACAAAGGCTGGAGAACCACATAACCGTGTTTAAAAATCTCATAATTTCTTAGGTTGGCCTGCATTCATAGCCATTCTGGGGTGCGTGCTTGACGTAAACAGTTATTTCAGTTGGAAAATGAACATGTTCTGCCATTTTAACCTAATAGTTCTGTTTTCTGGATGTTATGAGTTGGGATAATTTAAGTATATTCTTTCACATATGTGTTGCGTATAAATGCTTAAGACACCTGACATGACAAAGGGTTCTGAGGAAACAAAATGGAGTTACTTTTCCTCTGGCTAACTTTGGAATGGATTGGTGTTGACTTTGCTTTTTAGACTTTCTTTCCTTTGTTAAAGAGTAAAGGGTATTTCCCCTGACAATTCCTTTAGTTCATGGGGTACCCTTTATGTACATTGCGTGTTTAAGATCAGTCAGAGTGGCAACAGTTTCTAAAGGAGCAGTGTGAGTGTTTCAGAAGAGAAAAAGCACATTATCATGATTTTAGTGGGGGAAACCTGGGGATAGTGGGGCACAGGAAGGTGGGGCAGAGCACCCCAAGTCAGCTCTCGAACTGCCAGCCCTCCAGCACCCCGTCCCTCTCCCATCAGAGTGATTATCACAAAACATCAAAGTTCCCGAATTACAGGGCAAGCGTGTCTTTTCAGAGAGTACCAAGGACAAAGAGGGCACGTGCTACTCAACCATCTTCCAGGTCCTTGGAGGCCCAGGTTTGCAGGGCTGGAGTGTGAGCTGGGCCTGGCACTGTGCCTTCTAAAGTATATAAACAGATGCCATGACTGCTCCATGGGATGGTGAAGGGGAAGGTTTTTACTGTAGATATGAGGGAGAGAGCAGCCAGAGGCATCTGGAAGATTCCAGAGCAGAAAGAGAAAGATGTGGATTCAACATGACCAGCAGAGAGATGGGGAAGATGAGAGAGAGAGACAGACAGACAGAGAGACAGACAGACACAGAGACAGACATAGACAGAGACAGACAGAGAGACAGAGAGAGACAGAGAGACAGAGACAGACAGAGACAGAGAGGAGAGACAGAGACAGACAGACAGAGGGAGAGACAGAGAAACAGAGAGAGACAGAGAGACAGAGAGAGACACAGAGAGGCAGAGGCAAAGAGAGACACAGAGAGAGAGACAGGCAGAAAGGCAGAGAGAGAGAGAGAGAGAGAGAGAGAGAGAGAGAGAGAGAGAGAGAGGAGAGATAGAGAGGAGAGGGAGACTGAGAGGGAGGCAAAGAGAGCACAGGCAAAAGAGGGAGCATGATCGGAATAGCAGGGTTATAAGGGGAATGAGTAGCTGAGGGGAGGGAGCCCATGAGCTGGAGAAGTTTAGGGTAGGGAAGGAGATGAGAAGAGCTAGTGATACTTGTGATATCAGTACTTGTGATACTGAGGGAGCCTGGAGGCCAGCATGTGCTTTGGTATGCTAATAGGCACCACAGATAGCCATTTGTCCCTTCTGCCAGTGACAAGGGAAATGGCTCCTTTGGTGGAGGGGAACTGGCTTCACAAACCCCGGAGGAACGCTGACTTTTGTCTAGCCACTAGAATTTGGGGAAATGGAGTTTCCTTTGGACCTGACAGAGAGCAGTCAGCCGCAACAGTCATATGAAGAATTCTCGGGCTAGTGGCATGCCTTCTCAGCTTTGCAAGTCACTGCTGCAGGTGGTGATGGTGTGAGTTGGTGTGGACCTAGATGATCACACATACCAAGGACTGTGAGGGCTGCAGGACCTGTGAGGTGCAGTCTGCCCTGGCCACATGAAGGACATCCCAGAACCATCAGGTCTTTGGGTTTTTCCTGTGCTTAATTTTGGTATGGACTTTGAGTAACTTTCATCTCTGGGCAATGGAGTCTGTATAAAGCCCTCTCTACTAGGACACCCTGTTTGGTTTCTTCATGTGACTCTCACAGTTGGCTTCTCCTGGCAGAACGTTCTTGCACATACAACTTCATACCTACAGAGGGCGCCCTGACCCTAAAGAAGGCCTATCAGCTTGTCAAGAGTTTTTTGAGCCATTAGGCTATAGGATGAAAATAAGCACACTTTGAAGGAACCTAACAAAACCATTGCTAAATGCTCCCAGCCCAGCCCTGGGATGGAGCCATGCTGCCTCTGCCTCTCTGTAGAACTCCACCGGCTCTGTAATTTTTGGAACTGGTGCGTGTGAGCTGTCACCACCTCTGTCGCGCTGGTGACAGGACAACCCACTTGGCCCCTGCTCAGGGTGTTCCTTCCGCATTGTCAAAGGCCCCTCAGTGCCGAGAAGGCCAGCTTGCTTCCTGGAACCCCACAGGAGCCATAGTCAAAGGGCTTTTTGTTTCAGCCACAGAAAACCCACAGGAAATGCCAGCTTCAGAGCGGCTGTGCATTCTCATTGTCCCTGCAGATCTGGCCCCCACCCACCCCCGTAAGGCAGCAACTAGCGCACAGACAAACAGACTGAACAGTGGCATTTCAGGCGTCCAGGGGACTTTCTGTCCAAGTTCTCCTAGCAATGAAAGGAAAGAGCCCTAGCTGCCTTGTGCTTCCAGGGATGGTCATGGCATTTGCACAGAGCTGGCCTCATAGTAGGCGCTCGGTTAGACTACTGAGGAGGGATGTCTAGATTCCAAGTCTCCACCAGCCCCGTCACTCCCTAGCTGCATGGGTGGGGATGAGCCATTTGGTTCTCTCCCTCTGTCTGTGGGCTGAGCATGGCATGCCTGCTTCCTAGGACTGTCACAGGGGTGACAGGAGACAATACACGACAACTATCACACAGTAGAGGTGGGCTGCAGGCGGAGACTTTGCCAGTGAGGTCCCACATGAGGGGGCTGGTGGTCCCAGCAACTGGCATCCTAATTCCTCAGCGTAACACCCTCTTCTGAGGGGCAACTTTTGGGGTTTGGCCAATGGTCCCTAGGGAGCAGCAGCGGTGTGTCAACATGGGGAAGGTGACATTGCTAGTCCAGCTGGCCTAGCTTTCTGGAGGGTGTGCCCGGGGAGCTTGCTGTGGTCCCAGTTGGATCGTTGTGTTTGCTCTTCTGCTATCTGACTGCCCACCCTGGCTAGCTTCCGTGACTCTCCGGGGGTCCTGAGGCTGTTTTAAGGCTCAAACAGGAAAATGTCTGTGATGGTTAATATTAGATGGTGACTTGGTGGCAGCTAGAATCACTGAAGAGAAGAGACAAGCCTCTAGGCATTGTTTAGGTTCTGAAATTGTGGGAAGACTCCCCCTACCCATGGACAGCACCATTCGTGGGCTGGGGTCCCAGACTGCACAGATAGGAGAAATGGAGCTGAGCATCACCAACATCCATCTCCCGCGGCTTCCTGACTGTGGATGCAGTGTGACCTGTTGTCTCAAGCTCCTGGCACCATGCTTTGCCTGCTTGGATGTTCTGTGCTTGTCCTAGTTCACTGTACCTGTCAACTTGACACGGTCTAGAGTCACCTGAGAAGACGGTCTCCATAGAGGGATTGCCTAACCCGGATTGGCTGTGGCATGCCTGGTGAAGGATTGACGTAATTGTTAATGGATGTGGGAGGGCCCAGCCCCCTGCAGGAGGCACCATTCCCTAGACAGATGGCCTGGGCTGTATAAGAAGGTTAGCTGAGCATGAGCCGGTGAACCAGGCAGCAAGCAGCCACTTTCCGCCATGATTTCTGCTCCGAGTTTCTGATTGAGTTCCTGCTCCGACTTCCCTCAGTGATGGACTGTGAGCTGAAATCTGAAATAAACCCTTTCTTCCCCTTAGGTTGCTTTTGGTCAGGGTATTTTTATCACAGCGACAGAAGGAAAACTGGAGCACTGACCTTTGAGCCCTTCAGTTTCATTCTTACCTATGGTCTGAGTTAAACCTAACCTTCCCCTCCCCTCATCTCCCTCCCCCTTCCCTGTACCTAATGATAGTTCCAGAAGGCAGAATAATGGCCCCAAAGACACTTATGTCCGAATTCCTGGCGTCTATGCATAGGTTCCCCACATGGCTGGAAGGGTAGATGCGGTTAAGAAGACTTAAGTTGTTGGATATGTCTCAGATCACCTGGTTTACTGAAGTAATTGTGGGTGTTTATAAAGGACGGGAGGAGGCGAGAGTAAAGGTTGGGGATTCTAAGATGCTAAACTGTGGGTTTTGAGGATGAAGGGACCACAGCAGAGAGATTCCAGAAGCTAGTAGATTGTCCCCAGAGGCTCCCAGGAGGAGGATTGTACACTCCAACCCAGGGCCAGCATAAACTTGCCCTCTCTCAAGTTGTTTCTCGTCGGGGTTTTGGTCACAGCAATGGGAACAGCTGCTTCATAACTTCACCCAAGGCCACACAGAGCCATCTCCCTTCAGCCCGTCTTCTCTCAAAGGCACTTCTTGATAGGCTAATGGTGCCAACTCTGGCTGCAGAAGCCCTTTCTTCGGTGAAGGAGATGGCAAGCCCTCTACTGCGGGCCTGTCTGGGAATCTCTGACACCCCCACCCACAACAGATTCCCCAGGTGCCTGGATGCCAGGAGAATGTCAAGTGTGATTTTTTTACTTCCCCAAGGAAGTTTGCAGACCTCAGATTGCCAGACTCCTGGAGCATCATGGGGCTACTGCTAGTGGCACACCTCCCTTGGACTCCAAACATGAAGCCTTCAGTTTCTAGAGAGGGGAAGAGTCTGTGCAGGCGAGGAGCTGCAGTCCCACCTCCCTTGTCTGAATGCCAGTCTCTTCAGCGCCAACCAAGATACGGCTTATGTTTTGGAAGCAACATTAAACATTCTGTTTGCTCAGTCCAAGGTCATCACTGCCTATCATCCTTGAGCTTTTCATGTCCTCCAAAGCCCAAGACAACGAGTCACTCTTGGGTCTTACAGAATGTCTGCCATCTTGTGTCCTGTGACTTCCACACTCCATCAGTCTCCCCAGGGGAAGGTTTAAGGACTGGGCTAACAAGGAGAGACAGATGGAATGCTTGGAGAACGATGGCAAATTCTAGAGCTAATCTGATTAAAGGGCATGGAATCTTTTCCCTAGCACACCAATAAAATATGACAGTCAGTGTCAGCCGAGATACCTTCAACTAGTTTTCAGCCTTGTTATTTGGTTTAGCGTCTTTTAGCCACTCCCAGCATGTTGCCGAGGGAACTGAGAGAAGCAGCGAGCTCCAGGAAGGGGCTGCCCATCCTCTGTGCCCTTCCGACATGCTTTGCTCACAGGTGTGGGCCTCTGACGTTAAATCCCCAGAGGTGAAGGCAGGTAACTGGCTCCAGTGAAGGAATGAAGGTTATTCCCACTCATTGTCTTAGGAGGTCTGTAACCCCTGGAGTCTGGAGACACCAGGGCTGCTTAGGAAGGGAGGCTGCGGCCACAGAGAAGTCTCAGGAAGACATTCGTTGTTCACCCTGAGGATAGCTTCCTTGAGGTAGATTGATTGACAACACTGTATGTGGCCGAGAGGATGGCTCAGCGGATAGTGCACTTGCCACACTTAATGTGCAAGTGTGAAGATCAGAGTTCAGGCCCTAACCTCATCACACCTGCAACCCAGTGCTAGGGAGGAGACAGGTAATCTCCAGGGAAAGCTGGCTAGTTAGATGATTGAACGTGGGGTTCAGCAGGAGAACCTGTCTCAGTAAGTAAAGCCGAACATGATCCAGGAGGACACGGACATCAACCTCTAACCTTCACGTGCGTGAATACACACATGCATGTGTGGCTACACACACATATGAACGTGCATACATGGACACATGTCACACAGGCAAGTTTACCTGGACCCACATGTTTTCATGCACACATGCCATACACATGCATACATCTGATGAGTTGAGGTGGTTTATATACCCATGAAATCATCACCACCATCACACCTATTTCCTCTCTGAGTTTCCCCGACCCTTTTACTGTTGCTGCTGTTGTGTTAGTTCCTTTATGTTTATTTGTGGGGAGAATGCAAGTGTATAGTTGTGCATGCCATAGCATGTGTGTGGAGGTCAAAGGACAGCTTTGTGGAGTCGATTTTCCCCTTCTGCCTTTTTGTGGGTTCCAAGGATTGGACTCAGGTTGTCAGGCTTGCTCAGCAAGCCCCTTTGCCTGCTAAGCCAGCTCGCTGGCCCTGTTAGTACTTTTTTCGTTTGGTGCACACATGTCACAAAATCTACCCTCCGAGGAAACTTTAAGTTTATGGTTAGTGTTGTCAAATATATATATATATATTTATATGTACACACACACACACACTATATATATATATATATATATAGTAGATTAATCAATAGTGGTTCTGCTTGTTAGTTTATAAGCCTTACTGTGATTTTTAGGCATTAACTCCCATCTTGCTTCTTGTAAATACTGGTTGGAATGGATCTATAAGCAGTTTAATAACAATTTCACTTCCAGCACTCACTCCTGTGTGAATATGGATGGGGGCATGTTTCCTAGTGATATAGGAGATGATTCCAGAGTCACAGGATGTTACTGGGACACATCGGTGTTTTCTCATAGTCTCCTGCTAAGGAGAAAGTCTCAGGTTCATGACAAAACTCTTTTTGTTGTTGTTGTTGCACATTGTGTAGTCTTTGTTACATTCTGAAGTGATGGATGGTTGATCTTTCCCACTGATGGTTCTGTGTGTGTGTGTGTGCGCGCGCGTGCGCGCGCGCGCGTGCGCCCGTGCTGATGCACTCATCTGCGTGTGCTCATGTAGAGGCCAATGATTGACTGTGGACGTCCTCTCCTATGACTCTCCATCTTACTTTTTGACCTCATGTCTCTCTAAACCTTGTTGTTTCAGCTAGACCAGCTGGCCAGTGGGGTCTGGAGTTCTACCCACCTCGGCCTTCCCACACAGTGCTACAGGAATGAACTGTGGGTGGGGCTTTTACGTGGTGTAGGGGATCCGAACTCAGGTCTTCATATTTTTGCAGTAAGCACATTACCCATGAAACCATCTCCCTGACTCCATACCATGAAACTAGTCTATGTGGTATATTTAAACGGAGGGAGCCCATTTAAACAAAGGGGTTGAAAATACTGTTAGAGGTGACGCGCAGCTGTAAGAAGTGCTCTGACATGGCCTGGGGCAGCTGATGCTCAGGACATGGTTCTGCTTTGCCCTCGAGAGACAGGCCATTGATCCAAGTGCTGCTGCCCTTTAGAAGGGAGAACAGCTGTTCACCCTGTTCCATGTAGCAGCCTTTGGACTCTGAGGACAGCACTCAGGTGCCCTGAGAGTCTTTCTTCTTCAGGATACATCCTTCCAGTTCCTTCCCAGGTACCACATGTGATGCCCTGCATGGGGGCCCGAGACTCTTCTCTCTCATGACAGCTCCCTGTTGGTCATTGTAGCAGGTGTTGTCTTTTCTTCCATCAGGGAGATTAGTGGAGAGAGGGGAGCTGGGGGTCTGGGGAGACATGGGGCGGCCCAGAAGAACCACAGCAAGGCAGGTGCCTGGGAAATCGGGACAGGAGCAACAGGCAGAGGCCAGAGCATCACGTCCTTAGATGCCTTTCTCCTCGCATAGGATAAAAGCTATGAGCAAAATGAAGGCAAGATGTTCTCACCGGGAGGCGGTGGGGAAGGGTCAGGTTGGAAAGTTGGTCAGGTGTCATTGAGGTTTGCCCTCTGCATTTGGCACTTTCGCATGACCGAAATAGTTCCATTGACTAAAGGAGAAGTTGTATGTCCAAGGCTGTGGTCATTCAATCACACAAAGGTAAAATATTGTGTGTCTTTCATTAGCTATTGCATACAGTCAGTGACATATGACTGTCATCGGCCCCATGCTGTATGTACCTCTCGCAGTTGTTAGCCTAAATGCTTTACTCTAACTTTCCAGAGAAGCTTGTCTTGACTTTGACCATGACCTTGGGTCACTGTCTGGTGTTAGGACCTCCCTCCCCACAGAAGCCATGAAGAAAGCCTATAGTTGTAGTGCCTGGACATAAAGAAAGCATAATGGGCCGGGCGGTGGTGGCGCACGCCTTTAATCCCAGCACTCAGGAGGCAGAGCCAGGCGGATCTCTGTGAGTTCGAGGCCAGCCTGGGCTACCAAGTGAGTTCCAGGAAAAAAAAAAAGAAAGCAAGCATAATGGCCTGCCCTGTCCAAGCCACACAGACGGTGTCACCCAGTACAGACAGCCTGGTAGGCAGAGATGAGCTTCCATCTATATCTTTATAATAAAGATCGCTTCTGAGCCCCAAAAGGCATGAGGTGTCCCACCTCATCGACAGGCAAGCAGTCACTTCTGTGGCAAATGCCAGCTGGAGGCCTCTGAGCCAATTTAGTTGAATTTTTCGAAACAAATTTTCACTCTGCAGCCCAGGTGGCTTGGCACTTCTTCTACATAGCTCAGGCTGGCCTCAACCTGGGGATCCTCCTGCCTCAGCCTCCCAAGTGCTGAGATTACAAGCCATCCAGTTTCAATTGTAGCCCTGCCCCTGCCCACCTGGGCTGAGGGCTCTGTCCCCAGCACTGTCCCCTCAGATGCCAGTTGCTGCCCTAACTATTGTATCTATATGCTGACTAAGTTTCTATAAAGTGGGACTCCCCAGATTCCCTCATTGGGGTCAAATAATTTGCATCAGTGGCTCACAGAATTTTGGGAGACATCACTTACATTTAATCATTTGTAATGGTAACTGAAAGGAAGAAGAAGTGCCCAGGGTGAGATGTGTGGGGAGTACGGACCTTTATTGCTCTCTCAGAAGGCCACCCTCTAGGAACCTCTGTGTCCTTTAGGGCTTTCACCGAGACCTCATTTCACAAAATGGCTGAAGCATACACGGTGTACAGAAGCGATGGAGTCCGGGTGGGGAGACAGCTCACTGGGAAAAGCACTTGCTTTTGACCACAGTTCAGTTCCCAAGAATCCGTCCAAGTTCTGGGTAGACATGATGGGTTACCTATAATCCCAGCATTAGGGAGGCAGAAATAGGGATCCCCAGGGTAAGCTGGCTACCCAGACTAGCTGAATCGGCAAGCTCAGGGTTCAGTGAGAGATTCTGCTCCAATATATAAGGTGGCAAGCTATAGAAGGTGTTCATCATCAGCCTCAAGCTTCCATATGCACGTGCACATATGTGTGCTCACACACGTCTCTCTCTCTCCCCCCCCTCACACACACACACACACACACACACACACGAAGTGTGATCATGTACAAAGAGTTAGACCAGTGCTCTCCGAGTGACTAGGACACTCAGTAAGGCTGTCTGCCAGCCCCTTCCTGGCTTCTCTGTGTATCATTCCTTCTGAGTTTGGGACAGGACCCCTCTGAAATGAGGGTCTTGTGACCTGTGACCAGGTAAGATAGGTCAGAGAATCTCCTATGGCCGGTCCTACGACACAGAGGCAGGGGGTGGTTATAGTGTATTTTTAGTTCCTGTGACCCACCTTGAGGAGCAAAACTCCCAGCTTTGATGACCTGCCTCAGAGAGATGAAGGGGCAGGTGAAGTGTGTGTGTGTGTGTGTGTAAGAGTCTGCTTTCTGAGGCTGCTGAAGCCCCAAGTGCTCCAGTGTGACGATAAAAGGCCGCCCTTTACCCCCTTCTTCTGAAGCTATTTCCAGCCTGCTTCAGGAGCTCAGAAGGACAGGAAGATTCTCCATTTGACCTTCTTTTTGTTACAGTTACTTAGGAAATAGCAAGGGCTATGGGAGTTATGAGCCAGGAATGTGAGCCAAATCCATGTGTATCAAGATGTCTATGCTTGAAGCTGCTTTGAATTTTGCCCTGTGGACATGGAGCTTTCTGGAGTTGTGTGACTTCAATGGTTCCCTCTGGAGTTAGCTTTCACCCGGTACCTCAGGGTCGGCCTTTGTATTCATTTTTTTCCTCCTTGCTTGACAAATTGCTTCCAGTTGAAGGAAGAAGGAAGGAAGGCACACACCACTGTGCTGTGTGCTCTCTCTCTCTCTCTCTCTCTCTCTCTCTCTCTCTCTCTCTCTCTCTCTCTTTCTCTCTCCTGTCTGTCTGTCTGTCTGTCTGTCTGTCTGTCTCTTTCTCTGTGTTGGGGATCTGAACTCAGGTCCTCTTGCTTGTGCGGCACACACTTTATAGGCTCACTCATCTCCCAGCTTTTGTTTGTTTCTTTTGAAACAGGATCTTCTGTTTGTTTCTTTTGTAGCCCAGGCTGGCCTCGAACTCATTGAAAGCCTCCTGCCTTAGTTTCCCATGTGCTGAGATTGCAGTTATGCACCACCCCCAGCTGTCCCCATTTCTCTTGCTGAAATGAGCATGCTTGTCAGTTCTCAGTCTTCATGTCCCCGGTTTCTCAGAGCCCACCGGGTGTATGTCTATGGTTGTGGCCGTGAGTTCTGCTCATGATGGACCACGATTTGTTGAGAACTGGAGAATCAAGTGGTCCCTGGTGAGGTGGCCTAAGGTTTGGGATGCCTCGCCTAGGACATCTTCCCAGACAAGGACTGAAGTAGAGACCAGAGGAGAAGGTAAGGAAGGATGCCCAAGGAAAAGATAGTAAGGAAATGACCTGCGCCTTGAGAGAACAGTAGGTGGCTGACCAAACAAGAACAAGGGATAGCCTGTCTCAGTCTTGGCTGTTTCTTTGCAGTGGACATGAAATCTACATTCTGCCCAGGATGACATAAGTCTTGGGTGCAAATACTGCACTCCATCTTCCCTAGCCAACCGAGGAAGAATAAGTCCCCACATCCATACAGCCGGTTTTAACTCTGCCGTCAGTCAAAGGCTGCTCTGTGTGGCCCCAACTCAGGATGGTGTTTGAGGTGGTAGGCTGTCAAGGGCACTTATTGTGTTTCATTGACCTTTCAGGCTTTTGCTAGCCCTGGGCTACTCACAGGCACAGCCTGGGCTGCTCCTCTGGCTTGTGTTAACTTACTTTGTGTTAACTAAGCAGTTTCAGGCTTACTTTGTGGAAAGGCTCGTGTTCTATGGATCTCGGCTGTCTCCGTGAGAACTCACCTCCTCTCCCAGTTCCCCAGCTCGGTGTCTACCCCCACACGACCTCATTTGGGGACATGGACTCCTTTGAAGTGATGGGTTTTCTCTCCCTATCTTTTTACGTCTTGGCCTTCAGTGTCTCCTAAGCTGAGTTACCACGCTCCCTTTCAACCTAAAGATCACTTTCTTCAACAGAGACGAAGACTGAGAATTCAAGCTGGCTGATTCTGCCCTGCCTTCTCTATGGTCTAATCCCATTGCCCTAGATAAAGGACTCTTTTGTCTGTCTGACTGTCTTTCTTGGCCTGTCCTGTCCTCTGTCTGTTTTAAGTACAGCTTTTGCTGGCCTAATATATATTGAGCAGAATCTCGTTCTGGCCTTTACCATCTTGACAGTTTTCTTGCTCCATGATCCCCGTGGTAGTTCTGGTTGCTGTGGCTGTGTTCACAAAAGGCAGCTTGGGAGAGGGTTTTTTGTTTGTTTGTTTGTTTGTTTTTCTCACAGCCACAGAGCATGATTTGTCAGGATGGGGAGCACTGGGCAGTGGGAGCCGCTCTTGGCTGTGGCTGCAGAAGTGGGAGGTTGCTTGCTCACATCTGGGCAGATCAGGAAGAGAGGAGAATGTCCATGCTCAGCTCAATTTCTCCTCTTTGCCTCTTTATTCAGCCCAGGCTCCCAGCCCATGAGCTGCTGCTGCCCCCATTCAGGTCCAGCCATCTTCCCACAGTCAGTCCTTCCTGGAAACACTCTCATGGACGTTCAAGGTGTGCCTCAGTAGGTATGAATCCAGCCAAGTAGATTCGAGGATTAACCATCACCCTGAGTTAGGGTCCTGTGACCACGGATGTGAACTTGAGTCTACTCCAGTAATGATATGTGTAACAGCTCACGATTTCTGCCTTCAGCCATGCTGGCAGGTGAGAAACACACTGGATCAACTCCTACTGCACTGTGCTTAGCTCAGCTTGATCCGGTCACTTTCTCCAGAAGTTCCCTTTTTCTCACATTATTAGTTCTGTGAGGCTGTCAGATTATGCCTGATGTCCTTGACCTAGAAGGACAGTTTGCTAGGGAGGGGCAGTTCATTAGGATCCTCTCCTTGAAACTGAACATGCTTGAACACGTTTTCAAATTCCGAGGATTCTATGCAGGGACCCTACTGCTGGTTCGTTCGTTCTCTCTCTCTCTCTCTCTCTCTCTCTCTCTCTCTCTCTCTCTCTCTGCCTCTGCACCTCAGCTGTTTTTCACAGGCCACTCACTGTGAGCTGTCAGGTGCTCTGGAAATGACCATTGTCACTGGTGCTCCTGTAAGATGGACAGCTATTTCTTTTCTTCTCCCTTCTGCTCCCACCCCCCCTCCCTTTCCCCATCTCCTTCAATATCTTACAATGAAATCCTGGCCTGCTTCAAACTCACAGTCCTCTTGCCTCAAGCCCATGGGGCAACTGTGATTACAGATGTGTGCTACACAACACCTGGCTTCAGGTTTTTCTAGTTTTTGGCAGTCTGCTTGCTGTGAGAGGCTGGACTGGTCTGTGCACTCAGCTACCATTTCATTTAGCAGCCCACCTCTTGAGGACCGTCTGAGAATCTGCAGATGTAAGAATCGGCCACAAAGACTCCTTTGCAGTCCAGTGCCAGCTGTGGGAGAGAGAATTGACTCCAGACTCCTTATATCCCAGAACAGGGACTGTTGCATGCAGGGTAGAGTTGATTGGGTGAACTGTCCTTCTAGGATCCAGCCCGCTGTGACTCTGGACAATGTCTGAGCTCCAACAGGCTGCTATGATCTTGATTTAAGTCCAGTGCAACCATGGCTTTCACCCCATTAGGTTTGGAGGAGGGTCGAGCGACATGTGTTAATGCTTAATAGGTGCATACATGGATTTCTACATGGTTTGTATCCATCGGGCTTTGAATGTTCTCAGACCTTTTGTGTTCTGAGCCTTTTACCCCCCCCCTCCTCATATCTATATGACTGTGATAGAAGGGCCTGAGTAATGCAGGCAGTAACTGGCTTATTTCTGTAATACTATCTGCTCCAGAAGCCATTGGGCTGTCCATCTTAGGCAGGCACACCAGTGAAACTTTTCATTTCCGTAGCACTTGACAGTTTACAGTGTGTCTCCCCTTGTACTGCCCCATCTAAACATGAAGAAAAGCTGGAGCATATGGGAACTACTGATATTCTGCCTGCCTGGTTACCAGGCTGTGAGCAGCCTGGACCTGTGGCCTCAGATCTCTGTGGTGCACTGGAGACTGTTGGTCCACAGAGGACCCATTCCTGTGCTGAGTCCTGTGAGGAAGGCAACTTTACTGCTCCATGGCCAGGAGCACAGCCTCTGACGAGAAACACAGTTCAGTAAACCTGTGCAGGTACCGACAGAGCCTGACAAGACAAACCTGCCAGAACCGACCCTGAGATGAGCCTTCCCCATGGGTCCAGGAAAGCTGTAGCATCCCTGAGTCCTTCTGCATCCACCCAGTCCCTGTTCCCATCCAAACATCCCTCCCCTCCACTGTCACCAGGGGCTCTCTTGGAGGCTGGAAAGGTTTAATCCTTTCTGGTTCTCTCCCAAGATAAGCTGGGTAATTGAAAATGTGCCCAGGAGTATAATCTCCAAATTGGTGGATTTAAAACAAAGCTGATTAGAGGCTTCCAACGGTAAGGGTAGGAACAGAAAATCTTTCTTTAAAAGATGCTGTTGATAACAGAGAACTGAGAACTTTGGTGGGCTGCACACAGCCGGTGTGGACTCTGTGCAGAGAATGTGATCAGGGCTGGGGAGACAGTGTAGTTGGTTAGAGTGCAAACACAAAGACTTGAGTTATCTCCCCAGAACCCACGTATAAAAAAGTCGTGCATGGTGCTGTGCACCTGTAATCCCAGCACCAAGAGTTGGAGATGGAGGATCCCTGGCCAGCAAGCCTAGCCTGCTTGTCAAGTTCCAGGCCAATGACAGATGTTTAAAATAAAAAAGATGGTCAGCACCCGAGGAACAGCAGCCAAGGTTGTCCGACTTCCATATGCACATGTCTATGTATACACACATGTGAATCTGAACACACATGATGGCCCTTGGTGGCACAGGGTGGGAGAGGTGACTGGGCCTCAGGTCGCCTCCATTGTCTCCACTCCCAGCAGCTGCCTCTGTTCTCTCCCAGCACGGAGGCAGGACATACATGTCTCTCTTTAGAAGACCTCCTCTGTCCCACCAGGGCTCCAGCTGGGATCAGAGGTGCATGGAGAGGTCTCAGGAAGGCAGACTGGAGAAGGATTTCAAATAAGAAAAGCACCATTGTCTGAAGACAGAAGGCTCACAGAGCGTGCTGACCAGCATGGAGCTGGACACAGGAAGTTCAAAGAAGATGAATTTGTGGTTTGTACCTTGGGAACCAGAGGAAGGTGGTGAGAGCCAGCACAGCAGGCAGAGAACTCTCTGCACCGTGGAGACGTGCCTCACCATTACATTTGAAGCTTGCTTTCATAAAATCATCTACACACTGGGGAAGGCAGTGTGGACAAGCTGATCTCTAGGGGGAGATGAACTCACGATCCCCACATCTTTCTAATGATCTCCCAAGACAGTAGAATTAGCTTTCCCTAGATGAGTAAATCAAGGTTAGGGGTAGAGGTCTTTTGTGAGGGGTTAGGGTTGGTTTAAGCCAGTTTGACTTTAGAACTCTGGATGACATTGTTCTGCTTCTGGAAGTCTAGGGTGCTCAATGTTTTGTCCTCATGGAGAGTTGATGGTTGTGACCATTTCCCACTGGAGACCTGGATTACACAGAACAAGGCAGTGTGAGCCCATTGGATGCTGCTTCTCTTCCCGGCTCACTGACCTCTGCCCTAAGGCTCACTCCCTTCCTGGAAGGCATAGCCTTGCACTGCTCAGGTACTTGTCCTTTTGATTTTCAACCTGCCAGGTCAGCCGGCATCATTCAGGTCTGCACCTGGATGTGATATCTGCACACAAGCCACCAACATATTCTGAATCCCAGCCCTCAGGGAGCAGCCAGCAGCTCTGGCTCTCTGCCCGCTCTGGCAGATGGCCCTGATCTGAGAGTTTATGTAATATCTGTCTGATGGCAGTGACTGCAAGAGACACTGGCATCTCATTTAAATAATTTAACCATCATAAACCACGCTGCTTTGGTACCGAAGCTTGCAGAAAGAGCTGGGTGGAGATGTTTGTGTTTTCCACAATGTGGAAACAGACGGTTGTATCCAAGGCCCTCTTCAGATGTTTAGACACCAAAGCATCCTCACACACCCACTCTAAGAGTAAAATTTACTGCCTTCTTCAAGATCCCATCATGTAGAAGCATCATAAAGACAAGAAGAACCAAGATTTCTTAGCAACTAATGTGCACGGTTTAAATGTAAATGAGTTCTTGAAGAATTTACTCTTAAACATCTTGAGTACTCCTGCTGTCTCTTTCCTTAGGTATTTATCCATTGAAACAAACTCTTCATTTTCAAGTAGCAAGCAGGTTAACTGAAATCCAGCCCCCTGCCTCAGCATTGTCATTTCCAAAAGCTAATGATGTTCAAATCAGAGAGAACGGAGCCATTCTGTCTAGTGAGTGTGTTCTCTCAACATGTGGAAGAACATGGAAGTTAAGCATTGACTAGTAGTTATCCCAGCTACTTGGGAAGCTGAGGCAGGAGGATTATAAGTTCAAGGCTTGTTTGAGCTACAGAGCAAGTTCAGCTTGAGCAATTTATGAGAGCTTGTCTTAAAATTTACAAAAGGTGAAAAGGATCTATGTATGTGGGTCAGTGGTAGAGTGTTTGCCCAGCACACAGGAAGTCCTGAGTTCTGTGCTCAACTATGCAAAATCAACACAGCAACAAAAACACCAATAAAATGCAGACGTTGAAGTACACATGGAGTTTCAATATCAGTGAGACTAGAGAAGGTAAAATTTTTTTGTTACATTTACTTGCGGGCATGCCTGCACACGCCGTGGCAGGCCTGTTAGAGTCAGTTCTGTCCATGTTTGTCCCAGGGATCGAACTCAGGCTGTCAGACTTGGCGGTAAGCACCTTTACTCATTGAGCCATCTCGGTGGCCCAACACTAGAGAAGTTTTCGAGAAGAACCAAGAGGTTGTATGTTTACTGTTGTAGTTGGCATTGTGAACCTAGGAGAGTGGGGCCTGAAAATGAGTCGGACTAAAGTCTCATGCAATAGCCAACTTTATTCAGAGCCTCGGGCATAACTCTGAGGGTTAAGAAGCGTCACCTGAGTAAAGTGTACAATCAGGAGGACAAATCACACGTGGCCAAACCATGTTTTCCCGTAGAGGCACATGGATAACAACAGCTGAAGTCAACTCACTCCTATCTGCTCCACCTGAGAGGAGCGTGAAAACGCATTCTAAGAACGATTCTCTGCTCCGAAGCATCTTCGGACTTGTCTTGTTTTCTTGGACTTTTCTTACGAGCACTCAGACTTCTTCTCGCACAACTCCATTTTGGAACTGTGTTCCCACAGTTGTAAAAGACAATTAATTGTATTCCATTTCATCTCAGATGGCAGCCACAGCTCCCATGCTAGGCAAGCTGCTACCACCCAGGACTGTACAGATGCCACCTCGGCCGGTCATCATGCAGCACCGATTCCTTCCACTGCCCTCATGTGCCTGCACCAGGACCCAGAGCTGGCATGGGGAAAAAGCATCGAACCTGCCTCCCCCTTTCCTGGCAGGACCATACGATGCTGTTGTCATATCATCTTTTGGGTCAGACATTAAGATCGGCATAAGCCTTTGATGTGGGCTCACATCCTGAGTATTATGAAAATGAAGTACAAAGTAGGGGTTTGCTTGAAGGGCGCTCCAGCCTCCAGGGAAGAATTTCCATGTGCCACATGGATAATTTGGAATCATTTTGTTAATAAACACATCTCCAAGTTGGCATGCAAAGTGGAGCATTTAGAGAGCCCTGGAAATGAGCTCCTGCCGAAAATGTGGCATTAAAAAGGAACTAAGAACTTTGCAGATAACTCGTGCGAAGGCTCCCTTTGTTATGTTGGATTCAGGAGCGTGCTACTCTTTGCTGCACAAACATATGGCCAGAAACCCAAGTTGCTGAGTTGTTTTGAGATAAGAGCAACAGAGAGTGCTCCTTCTGGTTCATCCATATTTCATTAGGGCAGCAGTTAAAAGATTCATTAGAGACACCCATCTGTAGCCCGCAGCATTCTTGAGGGGGTTCAGATGGAGGCTGGATTTTCTGAGTAGCACTTTACATGCACAGGAAAAGACAACCATTTATGAGAATTAATAGCTCAGCAGAGAGAGGCTGCCTGGTAAATATTGGAGTGTACCTGTGTTGGTGCGAAACACAGCATTCACTCCAAAAGGAATAAAAGAGTTTATTCTGAACTCAGTGTGTGTGACCATGGCCAGGGAACATGGATTTGGGTTGCCCTGAAGGATGTGCTCTGCTGTGGAAGAGGTTACATGAGTTTTTATAGTCATACAACTATCCCTCCTCCCAAAATTATACATCAAGGTATAATTGCAAGACTGCAGATAGGCTGCTTACAGCAAAGCAGGGAAGCCTCTGCTGTAGGTCTCAAATGCTGTCTGCTGACAAGTCTTAGCTGATGGTGTTCTAAGTTAATGTTCTAAGGTTTTACCTGATAAGAAAGAATATTAGATCAAACACAGAGTGGGCAGTGAATAGCTATTAAAGGGACTAATGAAAGCTCAGGATAATTTTGGCTATGGAGCTGTAACATTCCAACTCCTCACAATCATGAGGCTTTAGTCAGTCAGTCTTGCAGAATCTTCAACATGGGTGTGGCTCTTTTAAGGGGACGTGAGCTGACACCTGTGGCAGAGTTATAACCCTTGACTGCCACTAGCATCGGCCAGTGCTTCACGTCTCGGAGAAGCAGCCAGACCCAGCAAGGTAGATCAGAGTTGGGAAGCTCTTGGCTTGGGCAGGGTGGGGACCAAGGGTCCGTGAGATCACATTCTGGGGCACTCTAGTAACTGTCCCGGAGGAACAAAGATATTCTGAAGAGATGCTTGTGCCCCTCTCCTTGGCTATCAGAGTACTGGGATAATGGTCCACAAGGGATTGGAATTTCCCTGGAGGAGTCTCAGGTTGGGAAAACAGGCTTCCAGATGGACTTCCAACTCTAGAACAGGCTTGATCTCTGGCTGATGAGTTAATAAATCTGTACCGACAGGAAGTAGAATGGTGTTCACTGGAATCTGGGAGAGGGGTAAGAGTCAGTCTTTGATTTGGACCATGTTTCAGTCTGGAAGGATGTTTAAAAAGTCCTGCAGATGGATGGTAGCGGTGGCTGGACAACAGTGTGAATGTACCCAGTACCATTGGCCTTAGCACTTACATATGGTAAAAATGGCAAATTTTGTTGTGTATATATTAGCATACTAAAAAGTATTGAAAATATCCTGGAGAAAATAAATTGAAGCCTTGGAGAGGAGTAGAGAAAGGCAAAATTCTAAGCTCATGTTTTTCAAAATACCCTGTTAGGAGTTAGCAAATAACAACTGTAGCTTAAGTTTTCCTGCCTGGCCCACAGTCAGGATAAATCTCTTTCACCTGCCAGTCCCACAGCCGCTCAGACCCAACCAAGTAAACACAGAGACTTATGTTGCTTACAAACTGTATGGCCGTGGCAGGCTTCTTGCTAACTTTTCTTATAGCTTAAATTAATCCATTTCTATAAATCTATACCTTGCCACATGGCTCGTGGCTTACCGGCGTCTTTACATGCTGCTTGTCCTGGCGGCGGCTGGCTGTGACTCCCTCTGCCTTCCTGTTCTTTTTATTCTCTCTGTTAGTCCCGCCTACACTTCCTGCCTAGCCACAGGCCAATCAGTGTTTTATTAGCCACATTTGCCATACAGAACATCCCACAGCA
>CABHPQ010135481.1:0-15404 GCA_902168405.1 Peromyscus aztecus
TAAAATACCAGAAGTGAAGAGATGGACTCCTTGTAAACCCATCCTGTTTAAAAATAAACTGCCAGATAAAATCGTTAACCATTAAAAAGCTGAATAGAAAGTTATGGACAAAATTATTTAAAAAAAAATACTCAGTCCTTCAAATCAGTGTATCCTGAGCCCAGCCTCCTCCACGAGGTGTCTGCCTCGGGAATACTCAACTCCAAATTTTCTCAGCCAGCTAAACACAGGATGGGTCACTCCTCTCTGGGAGTAATCTGTTCTCTTCCAAGGGACCACAGAGGACTTAAGTAGACATTTTAAAGGATTGACCAGACCCAGATTTTTTTTAATGAAAATTGATGTTTCTATTTAAGATCACCAACGCAAGCAGTGTTGTTGTTGTTGTTGTTTCAATCTTCAAGTTTAAGGATTTTTAATCAGTAGGTATAATAGGTGCTATAACCATGTTGCTCACACACCTCTTTCTTCATTTATTTTAGTTGACTTATTTTCCTTTATTTCCTTTACTTTTAACATCATATTTAGTCTTAAAAGAAAGTTAAATTATTTTTTCTTTTTCTACATGAGATTCATCTCTAGTAACATATTGATTCTTGTCTAATATTGTGTGAACACAAAGATTTACATTTTATGGTCCTGGTTATCAAATGTGGATTTCAAATTTCTCATTTTTATAAAGATCATTTATTAGTTTTTGATACATTAAAACATTGGAACAGTGAGAAAAATATTATGGGAACTTGTTTCTGGGTTTGTGGTTTTTTTTTTCTTTTTCTCTAATTTACTTTTCATCCAACTCTGTTAGGTAGTAGTTTATAGACAATATATTGCATATATTTGAAGGGCACATTAATGAGTTTTGATGCTTGGTACACCACAACCAAGACACAGATCCTTCTCTTCTACCCTTCCGTGGTAAAAATTTCAGTGTTGCAGCCCTAGGTGTAGATAAGCATTGGGCTTTCTGCCATTTAGGCTAGATTATACAATATCCCAGACTGAAACCATCAAGTCTACACTCATTTGTGTTAGGTTTCTTTCTCTCAACATGATGTTCTAAGGAGATTCTGTGTGCCTGAATAGATGTGCCTAGCACTCACCTCTTATTATGGAGGAAGAACAAAATGAAATTAACAGCTACATTTTGAGAACCATGACCTTCAAAGAACACTGTACACCAGCAAAAGAGAGATCAGAACTTTGTAAGCTTGAGAGAGAGAAAAGCTACCTGTCACCTGGCTCCACAGACAGGGAGCAGGGAGGTGGTCTCTCATCTGCTGGGTTGAAGGAAAAAGATTTCCAGCAAGCATCACTAGTATGGATGCTCGCAGCTCTGCCTACTGAAAAGTTCCACAGATGCCACAAGCTTGCAGCTCACTTAAAAAAATAACCTGAAATTTGTGCAGTAGCCTAACTATGGGAAAAATAATTCACTTTTCCCCCACAGATCCCCCAGAGTGCTATAGCCAGAAACTTCCTAAGAAGGGAGCAGTCTCAGGTTGAACTAGCTAAGGGTCAGGATCCCTTAAATCCCATCTATGCGCTCCATAAACATGTTACAGTAATATCACAGCAGGCCACTTGTCACTACAACCCAGTTGGCTTTCATAATGGGTGTAATTAAATCCTGTTTTTTATCCTTTGCTGTAAACAAGAGGGATGCAGCATGGAGACAGAATGTCAGGCTCTGCATAGAGAACCAGGAGGTCAGGATGCCTGCTCTCTGAAACCAATCACAAAGCTCATTGGAGTGGCAAGGACAGGTCACAACCCCAGGTAGCTGGTCACTGTCGTGAGTATAAATGGGATATTCCCTACCTCACAGTAGTGATAAGAAATGAGGCATCATTTTAAATGGCAGTTCTGTGTAGCTAGAGTTTTCCTGCCTGGCTCACAGTCAGGAAAAACCTCTGTCACCTGCCAGTCCCACAGCCGCTCAGACCCAACTAAGTAAACACAGAGACTTATATTGCTTACACACTGTATGGCTGTGGCAGGCTTCTTGCTAACTGTCCTTATATCTTAAATTAATCCATTTCTATTAATCTATACCTTGCCACGTGGCTCGTGGCTTACCGGCATCTTCACATGCTGCTTGTCATGGCAGAGGCTGGCAGTGTCTCCCTCACTCAGCTTCCTGTTCTCTTAATTCTCCTCTCTGTTAGTCCTGCCTATACTTCCTGCCTGGCCACTGGGCAATCAGTGTTTTATTTATTGACCAATCAGAGCATTTGACATACAGACCATCCCACAGCAGTTCTGCTTTTTTTGTTTTTGGTTTCTTGTTTTGTTTTGTTTTTGTTTTTGTTTTCTGTTTGTTCATTTGTGAGGGTTTTTTTTTCTTTTTGGTGGGGAGTGGGGTGAGGGCGGGATAGGTCCTGAGACAGGATTTCTCTCTAGAGCAGAGAAACAGCAGGAAGCCCTGGTTGTCCTGAAACTCACTCTGTAGACCAGGCTGGCCTCAGACTCACAAAGATCTGCCTGCCTCTGCCTCTCTGAGTGCTGGAGACAGTTTAGTTGTTTAAGGCATGAGTTCTCATACCAGAAATGAGGATGAATACCCCTAGTTAACTCAGATGCAAGCCATTGAAATCGCGTTCTGAGTTCTATAGCCAATGCTATGCCCAGTGAGTGTTGTATTTTCTTGTTGCTTAGAATCTTTGTGATCAATGTCTGAATTTCTCTTCTTTGTAACCTAGAACTACTGGAAAACATCCATAGATATTAGTGTAAGCTAAATTATTACACAGGTGGCATTGGAAAAGAGATTGGAAAAGTCGTCTCATGCCATGTTTAAAGGAAATCACTGATAGTGTATTTTCATGCCACTTAGAAATTATCTTAAAAGGAATTGAATTTCTAATATTTTATTTATCAAATCAAGGGAGAGAATGGGATTTTATACTGTATATTTTTTCCAGCTATCTAGAACAAAATTATTTCAAATTGAAAAAACAAATCCCCACCAAGATGAATAAGAAATTCTTAATGAAGAAATCAGCCCCCTTCCAGATTCCCCATTAAGAGATTTACAAAGGTAATTTTATTCTTTGTTTCAACAACCGATATGGCCTTAGAATTTAGGGGTGGATTTGGAACTCCCTCACAATTCACTAGACAGGCATGTTTATTAAGTTATTAAACCTCGTATCACATTTAAATCTCATAGTTTGCAGATTTTGTGTGTGGAAATGCTATATGAGTCCAAATTTTATTTTTGAAATTATTTATGAGATAGTTCGACACTATCCTCACAAACAAGTGATTTCGGTGTAGTGGAATGTTAATTCACTTTAAATTAACTAAGCCATGCAGACACTAGATGATGGCTCGTGTTTCAGTTTTCGCCAGAAGAGGAATGTATGTGCTGCAGTATTCAAATGCCAGCTTTGTTTTCAAATTCATCACTGTGCTGTGCTGTGGAAGAGGAACAGCAGAAGCAGCTGGCTGCTCTCTCCACATTTAGCAGAGAATCCAGTCGCTCCCGGAGTAGACAGGATTCGATGCTCACTGTCAAACACAGTCGTCCTGTGTTGTTCAGCAGACTTTTTATTTTTTTGATATTCCACTTTGGAATACTAAAAGGTTGAAATATGTAAAATAGGCAAGCATTTCCATTTGCAAATCACCCTGAGAGGGAGAAGCCATATTAGATTCTATTTAAGCACTGTGGCTCTCATGGTTGAGCTCAGCTCATTCACTAAGCTTATAATCGGTATTTATAACTGAATCGGGATTCAGTAACAGCACATGGTTCCAAACACAGCACCTTGCTCAGATCAGTAAGAGACTGTAGCTGACATTTCACCTTTCCTGCTGTTCTAATGCCCTGGCTTCACGTTTAAACTACACAACATGACACTGGCCTTGTAGACACGGAGCAACATCCCACATGTTGAAACCATCAGCAGTCTTGACCCAGGGGCACATGTGAAAATACCGAGTCACAAACAGCCTGCAAGTCATAACTTCGGGGTCATTTTCAGTTCTGATCCAATGAGAAAACTGACATTTTCACCTGAAAGTTAAGCTTTAGGCATCCCCTCTCAAGGTATAATGTGGGTTAGAAAACAGACAGCAGGGATGGGGAGCTTAAAGATGAAAAGGGAAGCCGTGCTGGACTGTTGTCAACTGAGTATAAAGATGAGCTGAAGACTGATAAGCACAGAAACCATAGCAGTTTCTGTAATTATCATTATTTGTGCTTTGCAAGTTGATTTTGTAAGTCTTGTATATAAAATGGGAATACCATGTGATAGATCTAGGTACACATAGATTTTGTTAGACATAACTATCTCAAATAATTTTCATTTCTGTATGGTAAAACTTTCAAAACTCTTTTTTTCCAGCTTTTGAGCTTGTTGTGCATTGCAATTATCTATATTCATTCCGTTGTACAAAAGCATGGGGAATTTGTTCATGTAAGTGGGGACTTACTCAATAGCCTGTCATCACCACCACCACCACCCACCACCAACATGCTCCCTGGCCTTCGGGAACCACCATTTAACTCTCAACTTTCTGCAATTCCAACATGTTTAGATTCCATGTATGAATGAGACCCTGTGGTTTGATTCTGCCTGTGCCTGGCTTAGTCCCCTTAACCTGATGGTCTCCTCTTCCATCTCTACTTCCACAAGTTACTGGACACACTCTTTTATAATTAAGTCCTGTTCTATTCTATGCACAGGTATAATATTGATCAAAATTCCACTAAAAGATGAGAAAAATACAGAGAGCTCGAAGTGTTGGGAAGAGGAAACCTGAAGTATATTGTCTTAGTTTCTTCCCCCATTTCTGTGATCAAATGCTCACAGAAACAACATAAGAGAACAGGTTTCTTTTCGCTCACAGTTCAGGGTATAGTTCATGACAGAAAGTCAACACAGCAGGAGCTTGGGCGATAGTCACATTGTACCCTCAGAAAAGATGCAGAGATCAAAATATGAATGTATGCTGGTACTCAGCATGCCTTCTTCACTGAGACCAGGTCCCATCCACAATTAAGACAGGTCTTCCAGATGATCTCTTCAGACATGCCCAGAGGCCTATCTTCCAGGTGATCCTATATTCTCTCCACTTGACATTACTAACCACCACACTCACAGTCTATATGATATTATACATAACATCTTCATGTCTACTAGGAATAGATTACTGGAAACCAAGAAAAGGAAATGGTGACAGGAGCCTGGAAGAAGTGGAGACACTGGCTTCACTATCGTCAGGAAGCTCGGCTGATCACCATCTTCTCCCCAAGAATTATTCTCTGCTTGTATAACCTTGGGGAGGCATCTTGTGAATCTTCTGAGTTTTCTGAGACTCCTGAATTTCATTTATTTCTTTAGTCTTAGGAGCCATTCTCTGTGGTGGTATTGTGTTCCTCAAAATATTGTGTACCTTAATAAACTTATCTGGGGTCAGAGACAGAACAGCCACAATATTAAACATGAGGATAGGCAGTGGTAGCACATGCCTTTAATCCTAGCATTTCAGAGACAGAAATCCCTCTGGATCTCTGTGAGTTCAAGGCCACATTGGAAACGGCCAGGCATGGTGATACACACCTTTAATCCCAGAAAGCCAGCCTTTAATCCCAGTGAGTGATGGTAGAAAGGAGAAAGGTATATAAGGCATGAGGACCAGAAACTAGAGGCATTTGCCCTGGAGAGGCATTTGCCCTGGAGAGGCATCTGGCCTGGAGAAGCATTTGGCCTGGTAAAGCATTCAGGCTTCTAGCAGCAGTTCAGCTGAGACCCATTCTGGATGAGGACATAGAGGCTTCCAGTCTGAGGAAGCAAGACCAGCTGAGGATCCGGCAAGGTGAGATAGCTGTGGCTTGTTCTATTTCTCTGACCTTCCAGCATTTATCCCAATACCTGGCTCAGGTTTGATTTTATTAATAAGAACTTTTAAGACTCATGCTACAATTCTCCAAGATGCAGTGTTTCAATTCTGAGGACACTGCTACAGGACTATTATACCTGAGTTCCACTATACCAGCTGATCTCTTCACTCAGTCTACCTCTGTGTGCTGATGCTTTCTAGGAAGCCCCTTGTGAAACTGAGACCCAGGTATCTGTAATGGGACTGGTATGTGAGGACAATGTGAGAGCCAGTTGGAACTGAAAAAACGCAGGAAAAATGGATGTGGGAGAAGAGAACAAGACATCACCAGTCAACCAAGACCACATTAACAGCAGAGACATAAATCTACCCCATGAACATTAACAGTAAAAGTGAACATGGCACTCTGTGACACAGCAAAGCACAGCACATTTGTCTCCTCCAGAATAGACACAAGGACCCCTCCGGGACTAGGATGGTGAGGATGCAGTAAAGCAGCCAGCTTTCTTCTACTAAATGCTAGAGGGCTCTCTGTAAAATTCCTTCTGTCCAATTACTAACATGTTTAGTTCCAGCCATGACACCTCTTATTTTCTAATTCAGTATAGAAAATATCTAACGCTATATTATATTTGAGTACCAAGCAAAGAACTAATCTACTATATTTGCAGTTTCAAGAGGTGGACTTTCATTAATTAGCCCTGATGTCTCTAGGGAGATGTTGACCTAACACTTTGTCCTAAGAGTTCAGTCTTCTACAGCAAAATCCTATCTACTGGGTGGATTCAACAACACATTCTCATCTTCTTATGGTTCTGAGGAGACTGAGATTATGTTGCCGGTACTGTGGTCTACACAGTGCTGCCATTCTGACTCATGGGCAGCCTCTTCTCATTGGACCCTAACAAGGTGGAGAAAGCAAGAAAAAGCTCACCTGTGTCCCTTCCTGTAGGAACTGGAACCCCATCATGAGGGCATTACCTTTATAACCTTATCTAAACCTGATGTTCCCTGAGGATCCATCTCTAAACTCAATCACTTGGGTCTGGCTAGGTAAGGACTTCAGTATATGAATTTGAAAGGGAATGAATTCCTCTAGTCAAAATAAAATGCCAGAATTGCTGTTCTTC
Organism: Peromyscus aztecus; assembly: GCA_902168405.1. Taxonomy (NCBI): domain Eukaryota; kingdom Metazoa; phylum Chordata; class Mammalia; order Rodentia; family Cricetidae; genus Peromyscus; species Peromyscus aztecus. The sequence goes on from CABHPQ010135481.1 coordinate 6,981, forward strand.
TGTATTATCAGCAAAAACAAGAGAATAATGGTAATGCTTTGTACATGAAGGGAAAGAAGGGAGTTAATTGTGAAGGATGCTTCCTTCTATTTGTGAAACTATCTAGGAGTAGACCTGCTGTGTGAATACCCATGTGAAGTCTAGCAAGGGGCCACTGAAATCAACTAGTGTGCAGAATTCAACTCCAGTCTCCCTCGTCAAGCCTACAGCATCCTGAAGACATCCCAGGAGCATGCTGTGACCCACTTTATAAAGCACAACTGAAGTCCCAGCAGTGTCAAAATGAGTGTTTGGCCTGCCTCCAGGTTCTCAGGGGAAAGGAACAAGGGTTTGGACAGTAACAATTTAGGAGTCTGTACTGTGTCTTGAATAGACTAGGAAAACTATTTAGGAAGCAGGCAGGAAGTCTGACTCAGCCTGTAGTCTCATTTTATATAATTTTTTCTATTATTTGTTTCTGCAATATTTGTGGAAGACTGGGCATGGGTTTTACATAACATCTATTTTGAAAATGAAATATCCCAACTGTAGCACTTCTCAAATGTTGAAAGTTAAGTTGCCAATTGGAAACTCACCTAGCTAAGAATGTAGATTCAGTATTCCAATACCTCAGCTGTCACTACATGGTTGTATGAGGAAGGGGCAGTCATCTAACTCAAACATCATTCTCTGTTCCCAGCTGTGCCATAAAATCACAACAATCCATTTCTTTTTCTATCTACTTGTCTTACATGAATACTTGACTGAATAGTTTCAATCAGACTCATTAAACCTCAAGAAGTGTGATGGAAATACTTGCTGCTCTTTTTCTTCCGTCTTCCTTTATATTACCTCAGGATACCCTGATTTTGCGAAATCTCATACAGAAATGGGGAAGCGCAGGTAAAAATAACAAGATGCCAATGTGTCAGGAAGAGATGAGTATATGTTGAATAGTTGGGGGATGACTATCTTTTGTGTGTTCTACACTTGCTGGAATGAACTTGTCACCCCCATGGGCTGCCTTGTGTTTCTCCTGCCAGAATGCTGGGCTTCATCATGAAAGACACACTGTGGGGTAGTTCTGTGGAATTCTGCATGGTCCCTGGTGAGTATCTTCCTTGAAAACAAGGAAATTGCAATCTATAGCAGATGTCTTGATATCTTAAAATCAGTACCCTCAAAACCCAAAATTTATAACTGTTTTCAGCTCTGTTTCCCTCTGACGACTATAGCTTCAGTAACTGGAACATGAACAAGTCCACTGTGCTTTCTCTGAAGTCTTCGAACAGACATACTGTTTAGGTCTATGATAAAGTAAATATTACATAAATTTTATTATTCATTAGCAACCCATCCCTATTTTCTCACCAAACTGTAGACGTAATAGCTCATGGCCTAGCATGTCACAATTCTGGCAGCAAAACAAAGCCATATAACCATGATGGATGCAGATGGGAGATGGTCTTAATCTGTTCAGGGTGAGATATACACTCACATCAGTTTAAGTCACAGAAGATTTTGTATCCATGTGAGTTTAAAAAGTGAGCTGTTTGGATTTCAAAGAACAGGTAAGAGAGGACACAGATCTATGACAAGAAAGACCCATGGCTCATCGTTATACTGAGCAATAATTGCAGCCAATTGCCAGCTTTCCAAGATGGAAAAGACGCACGTCCTCTCAGCTCCCACACCAACCCTTCAGGTATGAATTTTATGTGACTTCAAAGATTGCTCAAGGGTTTTGTTTAATTTACAAAAGACATTGGGGGGGGTCACTTTATAAAGGGTGGAAGCACAAGATTTGGAATCCAGCTTAGGTAGACCTGTGTTCAAATCCTGCCTCTGTGTGTTGTTATCAGCACTTTTATTGTCGGCCTCTCTGTTCTCATCTGGAAGATGGGCAGTCTAATGCCTCCTCCAAAGGTTTCCATGTTCATCACTGACTATTCACTGAGTTCTTGGTGATAGGCTCTGTTTTAGGCACTAAAGATAGGGCAAAATTGTGTAGAGGACTAAGGTTAAAGAATTTAATAGAGTGGTAGCCTTTGATAGCTAATTTGACAATTCCTATTATCTAGTGTTAGAATCATGAAAAACAAACTTAGCTCTCTGGTTTCACAAAACATTTATTTATATTTTTTTTAGTTATGTTTTGTTAATTCTTTGAGAGTGTCACACAGTTCATTATGTTCATCTTCACCCATGTGCATCAGCTCCTCCCAAATATTCACCTATGTCCCTAAGAACATAATGTTTACTTAAGCCAATATGTCCCCAAAGTAATATTATATTTGTAAATCTTATGACCCTCTGGTTCACTTCGATCAGAGGTTTTGTTCTTACTGTCAATATATCCCACTCTCGAAAAATACTCTGAATGAGTGGGACCCAGAATTTGCCAAAGTCACAAGCAGCTCCTGCTCACAAGATGTACCTAGTCACTTATCTCTTAGCTGTGTGACTATAGAGCTATATGGCTACTTGGGAATATGAGCTGCAGTGCTATAGAGCTATATGGCTACTTGGGAATATATCCATTTCTGGCAATAAGGAGTGCCCCACTCCTTTCATAATTGTGATGATGTAATACTATTTTTGTGGGAAGAAAACATAATGCAAATATTTTTAGCTAATGAAAGGATGGTTTAATTTTGGAGTAGCAAGGCCAGCATAAGTTGTCTAGAATATGCATGCTTTGTTGGTTTAGGGGGCTATAAAAAGTGAATCAGTTAAATATTTGCATTCAAGTAGATTGAATGCCTATTCTTATCCATTCACCTCTACTAGATTTTTATATTTGTCATCATTTTCTTGCAAGGCAGTGCTATTTTAGTTTCACATTTCAAAAGAATAGCTAAGATACCAAGACCATTTCTCAGTGTGGAAGGCAGAGTGGATCCGCCTTTTCCCTGCTTTGCACTACTTGAACTCTAGTTGGAGAATTCTTAAAACATGTGGGAGCAAACTGACAGCAACCCCAGCAAAAAAGAAAGAACTCCCTGCTTTGACTCAAATGCTGAACAACTGAGCAAATTAGAAAAATTATCTGTGAGTCAGGATTCTGTATCTTTAAAGGAAAATAGCATTCAGCCAACTTATTTAGATAATGTCATATAATCTAGTTAAATAATCATTAACAAATAATTAGGAATCTTGTTTATAAAATATATTATGATATAACATATAAGCTCATCAAGTTTATAGACCTTATGCTTTTTAAATAATCCACTCCTTATGTATTTATGATGTTATAACATTGCTGAGGAGCAAGAAGCTGAGGGGCATCTCTCAATGTTATTTTCATAATTCTCTAAAAGGTCTTGTTTAAGATGAGTCTTTTTCGGGACTCATCTTAGAATGTATTTGTCAGGAAAGTTGCATTAATTCCTGAATATTGCAGAAATTATAACCCCAGGAGTTAGAAAATTTGACAGCAGACAGTTCATATGTTTTCAAAGATGGAATATTGTAAAAATAGCTTGCAAAAGAATTCTAAACAACAAGGAATGGGAAACAATTTTGAAAAATGCACCATGCTCTGTATTAACTGTGACAAAGCATTCCTGACCATCTATTGTGAAAGCAGAAAGTACTAAAGTGCCCAGTCCTCTGCTCCTCTACAGCAGGGTACATCCCAGCTCACTTCGATGATAGACCTGCCATAGTTTGGAAATCATTTGGAACACCTGCAAAGGTCCATAACTGAAGGCGTGATCCCAAAGGTATCACTGTTGGGAGGGTAGTACTTTGGAGGTGGATCACTGGGCATATGCTCTTAAAGTGCATTGTGGGTTCCACTGAACTCTCTTTGCTATAGTTAGAGATGCAAACATCTGTACACTCAAACAATCACTACTTTCATTGCCATTTGCTAACCTCAGCAAAGACCAGAGCGGAGAAACTGCCTATTGTGTTCTTGAACCTCCAAAACTTTAAGTGAAATAAACCCTGTTTCTCCATAAAATTGCTGTAGTAATACAGACCTAATTAATATGCTACTGATCCATATTTATTAACAAACAGGGACTTTACACTCAGAAATATTCTCTAAATCAATGAGAAATATCAAGAAAATATATAGTTTCTATATGTTAAATATTTGTATTAGAGAAAGTCTACTGTTTTCTTTCTTTTAAAATTGCCAATCTTAACATGCATCCTGACCTTCACTGTGTGGAGAGTGCCTTCAAATACTTAGGATCTAATGACTCCCTTTGTTCCCTCTTTGGTTGTGGTGCTGAGAGAAGATAAATGGTTGTGTGAGCCCAGCTTTTTCATAATAAACCATGTCATTTACTGCCTGAGAGAAAATCCTTCTAATGAATTACTCTGCTTCTATGTTATAAATTTAGAGACTTCCTCCTAAATGACACAGCTTGCACTGAGGGAACTTCTCAGTGTTATTGAGGGCCTAGGATATCCTTAGACATCGTAAAATTGCATGTCACTCTGTCAGTAGTTCTGCTGTCACTCTTCGGTACATAGTCTGAACAGGAGTAAACCTACCGTTGTTACACACATTCCACAGCCTCTGTGAGCATAACTTTAGTTCCCATGAGACTTAGCCACAAAGTCCAGTCTCTGATCAAAAACACCCACAGAGTACCAAATTATTTTTTTCCCTTTTGACCATTGCAACCTCTAACAAGTAAACACAGAAAAGTAAGTAGCAGTTGCTGTAGAATAATGCTCTTGTACACTGTAAAGATTTGTCACTTGAATTGGTTTAATAAAACACTGACTGGCCAGTAGCCAGACAGGAAGTATAGGTGGAGTGACCAGACTAAGAGAATTCTGGGAAGAGGAAGGGCAGAGTCAAGAGTCACCAGCCAGAAGCAGAGGGAGCAAGATGAGAATGCTGAACTGATAAAAGGTAACAAGTCACAGATAAGAATTATGGGTTAATTTAAGCATAAGAGCTAGTTAGTATTAAGCCTGAGCTACTAGCTAAGCATTTATAAGTAATATTAAGCCTCTAAGTCAATTATTTGGGAAGTGGCAGGCAGGAAATAAACTTCTTCCTACAAGCAGTAGAAGTTGTTTCATTTATTTAGGAGGAATTATTAATACTACTACTAAGAACACAGTGAAAATTGAGAGAAAACAATGTCCATGGGTGACAAAAACAGCCAGGGATGCATAATTATCAGTGGGGTTAGTAGGTCATTAATGGCAAAAGCAAAAATATTTTCTAGACATAAAGAGGGAAGGTAGGTCTGAGAGAAAGAGGACATAATCATTCTTCATACATACTTGGAATACTTAAGGGCCAGAAAAAATAAACAAATCTATCTCCAAGGATCAGAACCCCACATCAAGACCTAATTAGATTCCTGGTGATGGTGCTGAGGACAAACAGTGGATGAAAAAGCCAAAATACATCGTCTTCACTGCAGTATTTTACATTCCCTTGTGGAAGTCACACCAATAGACTGAGAGTGCACAGCTCCACTTTGAATGTAGTTTAACTGTCAGGTCCTGATGTTATAAAGTTATTACAGGAGCCACTTTCAAATTCTGTGTAAAAAGAAGCATGAAATCTGAAGCTCTGAAATTGTTTCAAAGCATTATTAGTTTTTTGATACAGGCTGCTTAAGACACTGCACTGAGGTCGAAAAGGCTTTCTGTATGTTTACCACAAATTTAATGGCGATGACCAGTGTTAAGCCCTGATGCACAGAGATCTTAGACATTCATTACAGCTTTCCACAGCTCCCAACATGTCCCATTGCTCCATTTATACCTCTGGTGACTTTGAGATCAATGAGGAATATCTCCATGCCCTAAAAGAACTCACGTCGGATAGTACAGTAAAGTGTATGTGTCTTTATGGGTGATTATTCTACACATAGAGAAGTTATCAGGGTCTGAAATGTCGAAATGGAGGTGATTTCATATATTATAGTTACAACAAAAGTGACAAATTTGTCATTACTCTGGGAAACATGGCACAATGAAGATCAAGAGATTGTAATTATGTTAATAAATGGCAACTAACTTCTGTGTTACTCGGCTATAGATTACTGATGAGTCTGAGCAATGTTCTCAACATTGGCAAAGAGCCTTTAAGCTGATGACAATGTCACACAGTGGACTTTTTGAAGATGAAATCTGGTAACATTGTTTATTAAAAATCCCCCCAAATGTATGAAATAAGCGTTCAATTTGAGAAATACTGGTGTTGAACCTTGTTAGGTAGGCTCCTAAGTGCATAAAATGATATAATAATATTAAAGCTTATATGACTGTATTTTTAATTGAGAAGGTATCTAACATTTCCATAATATTTCTTCTAAGCCTGACATTTGTATTATGTATTAATAAGAGTAATTTATTTAGGATTTTTACACAAATGGTTACCAAATACATTAATTTTTTAAAAGCCTCCTCTTCCTAGTAATAAATTTATTTTCAGATTTTTTTTAATTTTCTTTATGGATCTGTGTGTTTCCCACATGTCTGCAGATGTTTGCAGAGATTAGATTCTCACATATCTAGAGTTATAAGCAGTTATAAGCCACCCAATGTGGGTCCAGGGAACAAAATTTGGTCTCTGTAAGAGGATCAAATACACTCAAGCACCGAGTCCAACCTCAATTAATATTAAAATAAATAAGTCATTTTAATCTACAAAACTTCCAAAATTATTAACACGTAATGTTTTTTACATATTTACATATTAACGTATTAATGTTTTACATATTAACATATTTAATGTTTTTCACAGCTAAGAAAATGTCACTAGTGTCAAAAACATGTACGAAGTATATGCACGGTATAGAGGTAGGGTGGTCACTAATAAAGACAAACCCAGGCATGGGCTAGAATTCCATTTCATTGGAAGATATGCAAGATTTCACTTTCCAAGTTTCTCCATAACTTCCTTTTTGTTGTTGTTGTCGTTTGGTTTGTTTTGTTTTTTGAGTCAGGGTTTCTCCATGTAGTTTTGGTGCCTATCCTGGATCTTGCTCTGTAGTTCAGGCTGGGTTCAAACTCACAGACATCTGCCTGGCTCTGCCTTCCGAGTGCTGTGATTAAAGGCATGCGCCACCGCTGCCTGGCTCTCCATAACTTCTTACATAAAATTTTTCATCTTACTCTTGAATCATCACCCTAGCAGTGCTCAGTCAGGGGTGAAGTGCATTCTGCTTCCTCAGTTTCCCCCAGATATGCTTCAGACAAATAGATTTGGTCAAAACTTTTGGAGAAGAAACTGAGTTTCACAAAACTGAAATCATAAAACAAATAATCAAACTTTAACCTTAATGTCCATATTCATATACATCTATAATACATGCACTGCCCTTTTCTCTTATTTTGTTATAATAACCATATTAGAGAGGTGATAGTTGCTTTTAATTTGAAAATGACAAAGAAATAGAACAACATACATGGTACTTTCTCTTTGTTATGACTGAGAGGGGAAAAAAAATCCCAGCACTGTTTTTAAAATGCAATGGTACTAGACATTCTGTGTGTTGACAGACCTGTAAGTAAGATCACACCTACATATAAGAGGTCTTAAGTCAGTTCCAGCACTCAGAATAGAGGCACCCATGGGACACATGTTCTGCAACTGTTTGCTGCCACTAACATAGGTGTGCTCTTCATCTAAACCCGCAGGTATAAAGACTGAACTGAAATAATATATTCACCACATCACTAACCACAAGTTTATCTAAACAACGTACCCTGTTTATACTCACTGATTTAGATTTTCAATCATACTCCAATCTAGACTTGCCAACAAGGAGGCATGTTTCTGGGAAGCAAATATAAATATAGTTGGCCTTTCTCATCATATGTGGATTCTGAAATTATAAATTTGCCTACATACTCAGATGTACTTATATCTCTAAAGTTGGTACACAGAGATCTCACAGTTATTTGTGGACATTTGCAAAGCAGAAAAAAAATGTGAGAAGCAGATATGCTTATATCCTCAACTAAAGTCAAACATGATGATGCTCTGCCTTCTTGTTTCAGCTCTTCAAAACAGGTGTTCTCTTAATGGTCTATTTGTCATCATGTTAATTTCTCATTTATGCTTCTTGTATTTGTTTTGCTTTCTCTCTATGTAGCATGAGTTAGCTTTGAACCTGCAACTTCTACCCAGTTACTTCAGTGCTCAGATTACAGACACCTGTTGTGACTCCCAGCTAAGATTATGCTTTTTGTTAATACTTTCACTACTTAAAGAATCTCCCAAACATAGTGCTATAGCATTTTACTATGATCTAAGCTGCATCCTTCTAAAATTCAAAAGATATAACCTTACATAAGCCCATGTGACTATTGAAGACAAAGTTGACAGGACATGATTAAGACTGACTGAGGTCATGAGGCCAGTACTCAAATCTATCTGATAATATTAGCCGACACCTCCCCCCCCCCCCTCTCTCTCTCTCTCTCTCTCTCTCTCTCTCTCTCTCTCTCTCTCTC
>CABHPQ010135483.1:5072-43660 GCA_902168405.1 Peromyscus aztecus
ATATATATATATATATATATATATATATATATATATATATAGCATTACTAGCAGAGAAAGGTATATATTCCGGAAATTAAGAAAAGGTTTTAAAATACTAGAAATTTCAAAAATTAAGGGAGGAAAAGTTACAGCTGCCACTAACATGTACTTAATACAATGTGTAGCAATCTGCGATAAAACCTGACCCTCAACAATTTAAACTCAGACTTCCTGAGGCCCCAGAGCTGGAGAGCCCGCCAACAGCAACCATGCACAATGGCTGGAAGAACCTGTACAATTATTTTTATTTCCCCTAAATCTGATGTAAGTATGAGTCTTCATTCCAAAGTAAATTTTAAACAACTTGATGTTGTCTCAAAAACATGACATTTTATAACTATGGGCTTCCATTAATGTTTTTGTGCTAATTTCAAGTTTTCTAACTCAAACTTTTAGAAATTTAAGTAACATAACCTTTTAAAATAATATTAAAACACTTATAGTCATATTCCAACACAGCGTATTTGCAAATTAAAAACAAAGAAATTAGAATATAAATATCCATGAGACACTATGCTAACTCTGACTTTTTTCCTTATAGAATAGTGGCATTTTTGTGAACAATTTTAATGAATGGAATGCTAAATGTAATTGAAAAGTGACTCTATGTGGTGGTTTGAATAGAAATGGCCCCCATAGATTCATGTGTGTGAATGCTTGACCCATAGGGAGTGACACTATTAGGAGGTGTGGCTTTGTTGGAATAGGTATGGCTTTGCTGGAGGAAGTATGTCACTGTGGAGGTGGACTTTGAGGTCTTATGAGCTCGAGTCTGGCCAATATGACACAGTTCCTTTCTGCTACCTGAGGATCAAGAATAGAACTCTTAGCTCGTCTCCAGAACCATGTCTGCCCTCATGATGCCATGTCCTGCGATGATAATAATGAACTAAACCTGTGAAACTGTAAGCCAGCCCATACTAAATGTTTTCCTTTATAATAGTTGCAGTGGTCATGGTGTTTCTTCACAGCAATAGAAACCCTAACTAAGACAGTTATAAAAATACAAGTTATTTATACACCAAGTCTTCATGGGAAAAAAAAGGCAATTAATAGTCGTATGCCTGCCACAATGGTAACCAAAGATGTTAGTCCTTCCCCCATACTTACATGGGTGGAAAAAAAAAAGAGAAAGAGAAGGAAAACAGATAGAAGAAATGGAAGGGAGGAAGGGAATGAGAATCCACTAAAAATTTTTAACCTAGAGAGATGGCTCAGTGGTTAAGAGCACTGGCTGCTCTTCCTGAGGACATGCGTTCAATACCCAGCACCCACATGGCAGCTCACCCTCTGTAACTTCAGTTCCAGGGGCTCGAGACCCTCTTCTGGCCTCTGTGGAGACTGCATGCATGTGGTGCACAGACAGGCATGCAAGCAAAACCTCCATATACATAAACTAAACATAAATAATCTTTAAAAAATTAACCATGATATATTCAAATACCAACTAGCAATGTTTTCTAACGGGAAACAGTGTGGCACAGAATTTCTATGCTGTAGATACATCAACTTCCTATCCTTCTGGAAAGCTTTCATCTCAAAGGATTTAATACACTAGCTGTTCCATGCATAGTCTAATACCAACAGGAACACGTCCAACGATAGAAGAGAAACTGAGGGAGGCACCTACACAAGAGCCTGACAAGCAGCTGGGACTCGCCTAGGAAATGCTCGCAGGGACTTCCAAAGGCAGTTCCCATACTGAGTTCACAGTCACAGCTAGAGAAGCCTCCATTTCAGGCACGTGTCTAAATTTGTTCCCTGAATTGTTTCTTGTCAAATTAAAATGTCAAAAATTATTCTATCAAATGTTGTCCCTAAGGAACCCAAGCTCAATCCAAAGAGCAGCTACCAATTAGCAAAGATGGGCTTCTGAAGGGAGGGGGGTGTGCATTTCTATTAGTACGTGAAATTAGCTGGGTCCAAAAAGGAAAGTTTCATCTCAGCAGTTAGTTTAAGTGCTACTGATAGCTATAATCACATGAGGGCTGCAATTCCGACTGAAAGGCTTTTCAAGTGAACAAACACAAAGGAAAAGGAGAAACACAAGTGTTTTCATGATGAATGACTGCCTAGGATTACAGAACTGTAAGAAGCCGGGGCTAGAGATCCAAATACGCCAGAGTGGTGTGAACTAACAAACCCAAGTCAAATGAAGCCTCCTCACTCTTCTGACGAGGTCAGTGCACCTGTTCCTGTGCGCAGTAACCAACTGAGCTTCAAGTTAGAGAAGGGCTCTGAGAAGATGAAACCCCACAAGTCACTTTATGTTCTCTGCTACCTTGCCTGAACAAATCAATCCCTCTAAGAACAGTATTTTCTCCTCACCTTGTCTTACAAAAGCTGCACATCGCTCACACTACAGGGTTGAGGTGTCCACTTGCGAGCAGCCTACTATGTGGACTTAAAGACACACTCTCTGGCAGTCAACTTACTCACAGGTCAGGGGGAGGTTTTATAGTACACTTATAATTTATCCACACAAGTACTGGAAAAAATCTACTATTATCCACAATCTTCTCCCAAAAAGTTCTAAAATGTTCTTTTTAAGGCTTGAAAAGGCAAGCAAAGGACAAAAAATAAGACTCTCAGAGTAAGACTTTATACAAAGCATGTCCAAGTGATGCCTAACTTATATGTGACAAAATCATCTGACGCTATACCAGATAATCAAAGAGGTCCTCACTGTGGGAAGGGACAAGGTTAATAGCAAAAACTCAAGAATATACATTCCATGCATATATTCCTTTCATAAAAAGCCCCTTGACTTGAATTATCACATGTCTCTCTGCTGATGCCTTTTAAGGTCTCTTTCTAGGTAGCAGGGTTCCCAGCTCTGTGGCTCAAGTGATGACAAACAGACCATTTCCTATTCAATCGACTTCCCTCATCAAGACTGCGAGAACCCAGTGATGTAAAGAATTATTTTCAACAGCCACCTTCAATTACTAATGTTTGCCCCGATCACAGACTTCAACACCAATCTCCTTTCATGTTTAAATACCCACACAAGGGATCTTTGAGACGCACAGCATGGCCGTTTCCTCTGCTCTACCTTACCCTGCAAAGAGCCTGAGGTATACTGCCACGGCCGTCTCAGGGCAGAATGGAGAACACGGCCGTGACAAAGGGGTACTCATGGTTAGGACATGGCTTTCCTAAGTGAATTTCAAAACCCGAAGGCTACTTAAAGAAAAGGAAGCAACATTTCCATGGCATTTACCCCAGTTCTCCTGGTTTTCCACCTACAGAGCATACTTTTTTGGTTTACCTTCATTTGCATGACCTGTATGTATTGAGTCCTCCTGCTGAACCTAACCCAGCTGTAGAAACATTCAGTATAGGTTAAGTAAGGAAGAATAGCTACTATTCACTCAATGACAAGACAATCTGCATCTATACAGGATAATCTCAACAACATGTCAAGTTTTACCTGTCCGGTAATGAAAGATACCTTTAAAATGTTCAAGAATAACTTGGTTTGGGACACCAGATTCAGGGATTTTGAAACTGATATGTACTGAGCTCTTTGCTATTTCTGTAGGACAACTGAGACTTTGGACTCGAATATAAGGCTTTCCTTTTATGTGTGGGGAGGTCCAGGAAAATCTACTCTTCTGAAGAATTTTCATAACCCACGTTTCCTTCTCAATGCATTTTATACACAAGCTGGGAGCTCAGCAACTATCTGACTACAAAGTCAAATTTTTACAATGCAAAGGGACCATTGGTAAAGCAAATGCTTGCCTCTCTTTTCATGAGCTTTTAACTTCGGCATGTCTACTGAGAATTTATGCAAGTGAACAATACTTTTCCTTATGCCTGTATCATATTTATGCTAATCATGGAAACACGAATCCTTCATGTTCTGTTGGGGGAAAGAGAGCGCTTACACCTTAACCTAAATGTAACTTCTGTCCAGGAAGTGAGAAGCAGTACAGGCCCCGTGCTGGGAAAGACCAGTCGAGCACACAGCGGGCTCACAAGCTCCCACTGCAGCACACACCTCTCTCAGGAAACACAACCGGAAAGTTAGCAGCCAAGCTCCCCTTCCAGATGCCCTCCTTGCAGGTCACACCACTATTCTGTAATGCTCAACCTCTGTTCCAGCAGAACTGCAGCCACAGGACAACACACCAGATGTGTTGAAGAGACTTCACATCTCTTCCCCTGCATTCTGTATTACATACTAGTGATCGCCCATAGGTAATCTCCAACGACTACTTCCTGACACCGGATAATATCACAGGCTCAAAAATTGTCAGGACAATGACGTGACACACAAACCTATCATACACTGAAGGCTACATTACTCTCTGAAACATCCACTCACCCAGAATGCACTAAAGACAAACAAACAAAAAACTCAACCAGTTAATGAAATAATTAATTTCAAATAGCACTGAGACAAATTAGGTTTGTGTTGAATTCCAAAATGCTAAAGATGAAAGTTTCTGAGGAGGTATTACATTCTACAACCTTGATAATTTTTAAACTATTTGAAAGAGTTTCAGGATCTAAACAAAACCAAAGTCCGTATGGCCTGATCGCCACATCTCGGATCCCTTCTAGAGAAGGAGAAGATGAACTAGATCTGAAGGCATTCTGGCTCCTTTCTCACACTATAATTGAGTTAAGCAAATTTCTTACTGCCAAGAAACATACGAACTCATCTGCGTCTCATTCAGAAGTTTGTTTTTGTGCTCAAAGGAAAAGGCTTACTGACTCTCAAGTTGGGCATTCTGATCCCCACCACCATGAATGGTGAAGGTGAGAAGGCTACAGGGTACAGAGAACAGCTGGGATGCAGGGCCTGGCCTCCAGTCTCCCTTCCTCTAGTTCTGTAATCCATAGTAGGCTGCAATTCAGTTTCCTAGACACACTCTGGATCGCTGTGAAAATTAAATGAGAAATGGTAAATAGGTACTCAGTATGCAGCAGTACACTCACTGGCTATTACAATAAAGTCTGAATTAAAGAATTTACTAAAATCAACCTTTATTCCTCTCTAAGCACATCATGGTATACATGATATATAGATATAGATGGATGGATGGATGGATGGATGGATGGATGGATGGATGGATGGATGGATACACTTGACTTACTATCCAATACAAATGCTCAAGTATAAAGTGCAACATCATCAACTAGGGGCAAGCTTTCTGACTTTTTTAAAACCATAATAATAATTCCCAAAGAAACAAACCATCTGAAACTCGTAGTACTTTTCCAGGCATGGAGCACATGCCTGCAATCTCAGTGCGCAGAAGAATCACCAGTGTGAGGCCAGTATGGGCCATTTGGAAAGGCTGTCTCCAAATTCCCAGTGTAGGAAGTGAGACCACATTCTACATGTGGTAAACTAGTGCCGAACCAAAGAGCAAGCGTGAGTGGCCGTGGAAAGCGGAGAACGGCGTAACGAGCAAGTCTAAACAATCCGGACAGAATCAATCCCCCAATTAAACAGGAATGGCTCTCAACGAGAAACCAATGTGCAAAAGAATTATCTCTCAGTTCATCTATGAGGGGAGGGGGAAAAGATTACTTTAAATACACTTGTCTCTTAAAGTGAAAAACACAAACAAACACCACTCAGAAACATATGCCAACAGATGCTTTAGCTGACTTTCATGGTAAAATGAGGCAGGAAAATAGTTTTCTTTCATGCCTACAATAATCTACGGCTAAGAAGAAAACAAATACACCACACTTCTAGACTGTGCATGTGAAAAGAAAATGACTTGGGAAAAGCTGGGATTGCCTCTACCCTGCTGGCTCTATCACTATGGAAACCAGTGAATTGCCCAAGTCTACTCAGACTTTCCAAAGGAAGTATCTGTTTTCATCTCAGTGTCTCTGAGATAAATACTTTCCAAAATGTTCCACATTTTACTTCAAGCACTTTAAAAAGTTATTAGCAACTTCCTTACACCTTACAAATTTTATAGCACTGGCAATTTCTAAAGCATTTTCAACCTAACACTCCAAGTCTGTCTTAGATGATGAATAGCTAAGACTCCATTCTTCACCACACATCTTTCTTCAAACTTCTAGTCTCTTAATTTTAAAGGGAATTATTTTCCTTGTCAGAAAACACACTGCTAAGCAATATGACAGACACCTGGACATTAATGGTAATTCAAGGAAACCAATTTGGATAGAGTAGGAACAAGCGCAGATAAAGCCATATCCTACTAGACATAAAATGTGGAACCTCGCAGAATTAGACATTTTCTACTTGCTACCAAGCACCAACAGTTTCTAGAGTCTACTACAATTAGATAACTAAATGATGCACTGGCTAATAAAAATACATCTTTAATGTATTTTTAAGACCTCCACAGCAAAGCTGTCGCTAGCCTCTGTCATGAGGAAATGGAAGCAGTTCAGGTCAGGGAACCGTGAAGGTTACACAAACAGTCACTGACACAGGTAGGATTTGCAAGTGTCAATCTGACCACCAATGGAGATGCCTACTTCCTGTCTACACCTCATCACTGACCTAACAGGTGGGGCCAAAACAAATTCTGGGATAGAAACAATTCAGTAACATCTGCAAAAGCATGGAAACACGGCGGTGTTTCTGACTTATCTCCACAGAGAGGTCACTACTGACCACTTACAGACGACGCTCCTAAGGAGGCAGGCCATAAACCCATCTTCTCAGTCACCACACATGCTGGCTGAAGCACCGCCAGTCCCAGAGACACACTCCTGCTAAAGGGAGCGCCTGGGTATACCTGTGGTCTCCACAACCCTGGCCCTGTCCTCCAAGTCAGTTTTCTTTCCTACCCCACTAAAACCACTCCTCCCTAGCCAAGCGTGCAGCCTCGACTTTAAACCCAGGCAAAGATCTCCGATCTTTTCATTTCAAAGTATCGGGAACCTATTATGTTCACTTCAAAAACAGGATTTGAGGATAAACTACTGAATATACAGACTACAAGAAAGATTAAAAGGAGAATCATTCACTCTTTAAAAGGGGACAAAATGAACATTCTAAATATATAAATAGGAATATAAGACTATTATTATACAACACTATTATTTTTCCAACAAAATGGGAATAATTAGCAGCTGGTTTTATTTTGATTGGTGGCAAAATCATGTGATTAAGCCTGTGTCAAAGAGTCCATATTAAGAAAATTAATCATAAAATAAATATAGTAAAATGCTGCTCCCAAACCCTGAAAATGTTATGTATTACACATTAGTGATGGAAAAGATGGATACTGCTAATGTTAAGTACAAACACGCCTGCATCATAGAGGCAAATCCGGAATCCTGTAATATACATATTAAACCAATGTAATAATGGCAATTACTCCTGGATGGTGGAGTACATATTAAATTTCTCTAGTGTTTGTTGGATTATTACCATTCAAACTACCTGCAGAGGCCCATATTTCTTCAAAAGCAACAGTAACATTTGTATTTTCTTAGTATATAAAGTACACAGGCATACCAAGATATATTCTAATTTCATCAAAACAAGGATTGTTTTAAAAATGCTAAATATATATGTAAATGTATATATATACATACATATGCATATATATATGCTGAAAGAAATTACAAAGTGGTTCTGAAGGAAAAGTCATTTTACAAATATAAACACAAACAAAATATCCTAGCACCCACAGCCCTGATTATGTAGAATATTTAGTTATCAAACAGTCAAGTGAGTTACCATGTGTTAGGCACTGCTCTGTCCTCAGAGACACTGCAGTGAACATGTGGCCATGTGCTCATCTGTGGAGCTCTACATGTGAACGAGTGTTCACTAGTCCTTAAGTTTACACAAGTACAAAAGCTAACAGTTAAAGCTGTGTACAGCCTGCTAGTGATGTGCACTGTAGCTGCAGAAAAGCTCAGACTCACAGACAACGAGCTTTCCAGAAAGATGGGTGAATTCAGAAGTAAGTCACGAGCGTCTCTAGCCCACCAACACTCTGCAGTAGTGAATATTACTTAAATGTTTTATTAGATCAGTTCAAACATCATTAGACCATATTTTCCCCATTGCTTTGCCATGGTTATTCCAACTTTTCAGTATTAGTTCTGTTTTGACATTTATTTTATTTGTTAACCTGTACTATTTTTGTGAGGGCTCATATTGCTTTCTGATACACTTGCTTAATTTCAACTTCTCTAAGATTCAACTTTTTCCCTTAGTGAGAATTTTCATTGTGAACTGCTGTGGTTAGAGGCCAGTTTAAATAACAGTAGGTTACAGTAGGGTAACTCAGAGCAGGAAAAGCTGTTCAGTCCCTCAGAAAAGATGAAAGCTACTTCAGAGCCAAGAGGGGCTGCTGCGACAGGCTTTGAGCAAGTCTACAGCTCAGCCTTGCTGCAGTAATTTGTCAGAAATCGCCTGCTGACTCAAAGGCAAACTTCACTCTCAACCGAGTCTTTGAATACATATAGAGTTTCAAAAATAATTTGGTCGATCTTATTTTAACATTTTTATTATAAGAGTAATCTATGATAAAATGTGTGTCTAGACGATTCCAAAGCTCTTGGTGCTGAGGAAGAGCGATGACAATTTAATAGGCAGGGTTCACAGTTGTGTAAATAAGGTATGTCTTAAATGAATAGCTCTCAGACTCACGGAAATGCATTCATCAAGTCAGCCTCCATAACAGTCTTATGAGTACTGTTAACACCCCCATTTCTACAAGTCAGAAAACTGAAGGTTAGATCGTTTGCCCAGGGATACAAAGTTAGCAAAATGTTGAGCACACAACTCTAACTCTGCTCTATTTTGACTCTGTTAATTAGCTCAGTCGACACTGCCCCTTCAAAGAGTTTCCTAA
Organism: Peromyscus aztecus; assembly: GCA_902168405.1. NCBI lineage: Eukaryota > Metazoa > Chordata > Mammalia > Rodentia > Cricetidae > Peromyscus > Peromyscus aztecus. The sequence continues at coordinate 13,934 of CABHPQ010135483.1, forward strand.
ATATCTAAGCAATTATCACCATTATCACCTCTCAGTTTACTTGAACACCGCTGTTTGAGATGATCTCAAGAAAAATGAATCAAAGAACATGAAGAAGCCACGTGTGGTGGTACATGCCTGTTACATCAACATTGGCTGGGGGAGGCCATGGAGGATCAGGAGTTCAAGCATAGCCTTGGCTACATGGCAAAGAGATCAGCATGAGATCCTACCTCAAAAAAAGAAACAGGCAAAACAGTTTTGTACATTAATCTCAAGCTAGAAAGGCAGCCCCTGCAATCAGTTGTTTTAGGAAGGAGAATGGAGAGGCTGGCAGAGGCTCAGAGCCTCAGGTCAGGTCACAGCTCTCATTTCCTTAATCCACAGCACCTTGCTAGGAAACAAAGGGAAGGAAAAAAGTAGCAATCTTCCGCTTAGATTTCTAAGGTATGCTGCCCTGGCTTTCTTCAGAATCAAACAGGGAAACAGCCTGTTTATGTTGTGGACAGACTGTAAAGCTATAGCTTGGAAAGGCACAGACTGTAAAAAATGCCCGGAAAGCCAGGCAATGGTGGCGCACACCTTTAATCCCAGCACTCGGGAGGCCGAGGCAGGCAGATCTCTATGGTCTACAGAGTGAGTTCTAGGAAAAGCTCAAGCTACACAGAGAAACCTTGTCTCAAAAACAACAACAACAAAAATGCCAGAGAGTTTCCCATATAAAAGAGTCGGCCATAGTCAAAGAACTAAGTCTATTTAAGCACATATGCCTGTGTGACTTATTTGACTTATGTTAATGAACCAACAAGTTACAAACAGTAAAAGTGAGCTTATAAATGTTTAGGTAGCACTGTATCTTTTGTCTCAAGAAGAAACAGCAGATTTGGCTTTATCTACCTACCGGCGGAAGAGGAAGAGGAGGTGGCAGCAGACTAGAAAATCGTAAAAAGAGACAAAGAATTTATCTGGGTTGTGATGCTTGCAAGTGCTGGCGTTTTAGGGCTACAAAGGGTATACTTGATTAAGTACGATTTCATGTGTCCCCCACCTCCAAAGATGAAGTTGTTCACACTCTTCTCTCCTTAAGTATAGTGCCCATATTGACATTACATTCTTTTTTTTTTTTTTGGTTTTTCGAGACAGGGTTTCTCTGTGTAGCTTTGCGCCTCTCCTGGGACTCACTTGGTAGCCCAGGCTGGCCTCGAACTCACAGAGATCCGCCTGCCTCTGCCTCCCGAGTGCTGGGATTAAAGGCGTGCGCCACCACCGCCCAGCACATTCTTGATCTTATAGCTCCAATAACAATAGTGTTTGATGGGTCAGAAGAAAATTGAGGGAGCTGGACAGATGGCTCAGCAATTCACAGCATATACTGTTCCTACGCAGGACCAGAGCTCAGCTCCCAGCACTTGAGCTGTCTGTCTGCTCACAACCACCTGTAAAACCAGCTCCAGAGGATCCAACTCCTCTGGTCTCCTTGGGGACTGCATTCACATGCATACCCCACCTAGAAAACATACACAGAATTTAAAATAGAATAAAATCTCTTTTCAACGAAAAATCTGTTAATTCTACTGATGCAATCACACACATTAACTTGAGTTTAAAAAAATACAGACCTGCTTGTTTTGGCTGGGGATACGGCTGAGCAGGTAAAGCACTTGTCGTATGAGCGTGAGGAGCTGGCCTAGAACACATGTCAACCTGAGTAATCCCTACACTCCTACAACAAGATGGGAGAGACAGGGAACTCTCTGGAAGTACATGGGACCCAACCTCAAACAGGTGAAAAATCAAGATGAAAGGAGAGGCCAACAGGGGAGGTTGTCCTCCAACCCCTGGATGTGTGTGTGTGTGTGTGTGTGTGTGTGTGTGTGTGTGTGTGTGTGTGAGAGAGAGAGAGAGAACACCTGCTTATTCAACTCTAGATTCAACGTTCTTCCTTCACAGATAGAATTTACCCCTGCTGTATCAGGGTAGAATCCTTTCCTAAATATTTCATATATTTACTCCATTTTACATGTGAAGAAAATGAAACCTGTGGGATGAGATGACCAGATCAAAACCAAAAAGATAGTAAGTGCTAGATTAGGATTCAGACTTAGGCAGACTAGGTACAAAAGTTATATCTTTAAATACTTCTTTGTACAAGCTCTTCCTGTCCAAATACAAGGAAAAAGGGCATTTGACAAAAGTCAGAATTTTCTCATGATATATAAATATAATATTATTTATTCATATATATTCATATTATATATTTTATATAGTATATAGTATATATTCATATATATTATATTTATATATTATATTGTCATATATATAAACACACACACATACATATACATATAAAACTCAACAAAGTATGATGACAAATGATCTTTTTCAGCCAGATAAAGAGCAAAGCAAAACCCCAAAAGGAACATATTTAATAGTAAAAGATTAGATGCCTTTTCCCCTAATAGTGGAACAAATTGAGAATACCTGTTAATTGCGCTGGGGATTCAGGCCAAGGCAATTAGTTAAGAAAAAGAAAAGACATCCACATTGAAAAAACTGAAACTATCTCTATGGACAGATATCTTGATTGTGCATAAAGAAAAGACAAAGGACGGCTATGGAGTTGGCTCAGTGGGTAAAGTGCTTGCCTTACACAAGTGTGAGACTAGAACTGTGTCCTCGGCACCCATGTGTGGGGTTTGTCTGTGACCCTACTGCTTGGAAAGTGCAGACATGGGACCTTTAGAACAAGCTGGATAGCTAGACTAGTATATCAGTGAGTTCTGAATTCAAGGGAGACCCTACTTCAATACAGAAAGAAAGTCAAGAGTGATGGAGAAAATAACACCTGTGGCCTCCACACATTTATGCATACACGTGTGCCCACGCACACTCAAAGGAGCCCCCAATACATACACACTCACAAGTATACACATGCAAAAGAAAAAAAATCAAATTTTTAGAAAAAGGAAATCTGTAGGAATCAAAAAACACATAACATACGTTCATCAAGGCTACAAGATAAATAATCCATTATAAAATTATAAGACCAACTGTATTTCCACATACTTGCAAAGAACAATCCAAAAACAAAATTAAAAATCTCATTTACAACAGCAGCAGAAATAGAAAAAATGTTTAGGAATAACTTTAATATAAGAAGTAAAAAACTCATATTCTGAAACTACCAGACATTATAAACTAACTTACAGTGGATCTAAACAAATAGAGAAATACACCATGCTCATGAGGCCTGCAGTGGAGCAAAGCACTCAGCTCCTGAAGAGCTGCAACCCCACAATCCCTTCAAGGGCGTGTCTCTAAGGAGCTGAGGACTCCCACCAAGGCCCCACCTCCTAAAGCTTTCACACTTGCCAAAGTCTCACTCAGGGAACTAGAGCTTTAACTCACCCACATCTCAGCAGCGGCTGCTTAGAGACAGGAGGAAGAGAGATGAGGATCAGGAGGGGGTGATGGCAAGGGATACAAGGGCTCTTTTTAGGATGATCAAAATGCTTTCTAAATCAATAGTTGTGACAACTACATTATATGGGAATATATTAAAAATTACGGAGTTGTACATCTCAAGTGTAAGTATACTGAATTGCACACTTCAAATGAAGAACTATAAAGATCTGTGTGGTTTTTATCTCAATAAACTATTACTTAGAAAATAAATAACTTAGGCCTTCAAAAAACATAGCTCACATCTCCATAAAGTAGAAATAAATAGAAAAATACATATAGTTATGCAAGCAATACGGAAAGTGAAGAAATCACAGACACAGGCATTTCTCTTTTTTTTTTTTTTTTTTTTTTTTTGGTTTTTCGAGACAGGGTTTCTCTGTGTAGCTTTGCGCCTTTCCTGGAACTCACTTGGTAGTCCAGGCTGGCCTCGAACTCACAAAGATTCGCCTGGCTCTGCCTCCCGAGTGCTGGGATTAAAGGCGTGCGCCACCACCGCCCGGCCAGGCATTTCTCAAAACAAATGCAAAATGATCTTCACACAGAAAATGCAAGTCCCAGAATAGCACATGGAACAGGGTTCTACTTGTAAAAAGGCGCCATTATGCAAAACAGCAAAGGAACCATGAGCACAGAACTCAAGAGAGGGAGTGCACTGCAGGAGCGGTGGGAACTGTGAAGGAAGACAGACAAGGGGCTCTCAATGGGCTGACAGTGTTCTGTCTTAAACCAAGCGTTGGGCACCCAGTTCATTAAACACCACTGCTTCCCTTGTTTGGGTGATTTCTTTTAAGACAGGATACTGAGTAGCTCAGGCTGACCTCAGTTCTGTAGCTGAAAATGACTATGAACTTCTGGCCTTCCCGCTTCCACCTCCCCAGTGATGAGCCTCGGGTGTGTGCCACCACATCCAGTTTATGTGGTGTTGGGGTCAAACCCAGAACCTTACGCATGCTAGGCAGGCACTTTACCAACTGCGCTACCTTCCCCAGCCCCTCTATGACATTTTCAAAAACATTTGAAAATGTGCAAACAATACGAGGTTTTAACTTAGAAAGCATAGCCCTCTGAGGGTGTCTTTACTAAAAGGGTGTGTGTGTGTGTGTGTGTGTAAATATACAATATATGCAGGCAAAAGAGGGAGGTAGTTTAAATGAATTCAAATGAAAGACTGCCAAGTTGTGCAAAGCAGTTACTAGTCTGACAGAATGAATCCAAACGACCCACTGGCTATAAATTCTCTCTCATGTAACAGTTACATAACAGGTATAGTATAACGAACATTAGACATGAAGTGTATCAGCAGAAGTATAGACAAAGTGTTGGGGGAGTTTAACTTCAACCTGAAATACCTAAGAGGGTTTCATGGGCGATGGAATGTGTAAGAAGCTCTGAGGACTCTGGACAGGCTGTGATAGGTCAAGGATGAAAAAAGGTAACTCCATGGAGGTAACAGTGAGAACAATAATACACACTAGACATTTAATAAAAATAATAGCAACTCATAGTTATTGATTGCACATACATACCAAGAACAATTCTGAGTATTTTTAGTGCCTTACTCAATTTAATCTTCAAAAACAACAGCAAAAAAAAACCCCTACAAAATAGATAATCTTATTATTTCCACTTCGTAGATGAAGAGTCAGAGGTCGAGTGATAAATGGCAGCAGAGCAAAGATTATGAAGCAAAGAAAATCTGCACAGGAGACAACGGGAGACACTGAGGGAAGTGCTTGACATGTGCTGACTTTAACCGTGAGGGAGAGGTGAAGAGTGCACAGGACACGTGCTAACACGACAAGTCACACTGCTCGGAGGGAGGCCAGCTGAGCTGCAGAGCAATGCTGTCTCAGAGGACAGGCACAGGGGCAGGGAACCAGGAGCTAGAACTCGGGAGCTGCTGCTGGGCTGAAGTCCCGTGAGCATTGGACACGATTTGATCAACCTTCACTTCCACCGAGCCTAGCACACAGACTGAGGTCTCCATAAGTATTTGCTTAATTGATGAGCAGGTGAATTTTGATAGTCAAAAGAGAAGGCAATTGTCTATTCTAACCAGAAGATTCCTGAATGTCCTAACGAAGGTGAAAACACCGGTAACACTACAGTGAGATCTTGAGCACTCAACTGTGGACAAGAATTCAAAGGAAATAACTTCACTTCTATAAAATGCCAAAAGGGCACACTTCCAGCAAGATAGGGAATTCAAGAAGACAAATGCATTTCACATTCCCCACTGAGCACAAACCTGTCAGCTCTCACTAAGGAAAGGTAAACCAAGAGAATGCGGGGGAGGCAGGAACATAAAGGAAGATGCGCAGGAGCAAATCAAACCTGAAAGCCCTGTGCGGTCCTGAGAGAGCCGCAGGCCAGCTGTCTTTACCTACTCCTGGGGTCTCCCTGCCAAGATTCAGGAATGAGAAAGATGTCAATCCCTGATCTGAAAAGTTGAGTAAGTGTCCCTAAGATAATCTTCATGAGGAAAAAGCAAGTCCCAGAATAGTACATGCAACAGGGTTCTATCTGTAAAAAGGAGCCATCATGCAAAATAGCAAAGGAATAATTAAGAGAGAGAGAGAGAGAGAGAGAGAGAGAGAGAGAGAGAGAGAGAGAGAGAGAACGAATCTGTAGGAAAGATGGAAAACATGAAGGGTCTTTCTGTTCCCAGCTAAACTCTTTAAAATCAAAAACAGTCTTTGGTTCAAATTTTACTTATTGTGTCTCCCACTGAAGTATAAATCATCTAAAACTGGCATCTCCTAGTGAAAGTAGACAAAAGACGGTCTCAAAAGGCTTGACAGGTACAGAACCCTCAAAAGGAGAAGACACAAGACAACAGGTGTCTGACTTTCTCTTGAACAAGCAGGGAATTCCAATTGAAAAGCAGCCCAGGAGGCTGAAGAGAAGGACGGCACTGAATGCTACATCTAGAAGCCATGGTTCAGTTGGGGATGGAGCATTCCCTCAGTATTTCCTGTTACTGAAGACATTGCAAAAGCTTCTCTGCATTTACAGAACACCAAGTTCTGGCAATACCAACATCTGAATTTAAGTCAGAAGCACCTTACACACATTACTGAAAGTGACTTAAAATACCACATGGAAAAGGACAGTTCCAATGAACGCAGCAGTGCCGTTTCAAAATATTGAAATACCTAACTCAAACGTGCAATGCAAGAGGGAGGTCCATCACACCTCTTGTGGTCCTCTGTAGTCCTTAGATTCATGGAACTCACAAGCTGAAGGGAGAAATAAAAATGCTTTCAAGAACCGTACTAATTTTAGGCAAACAAAGCAAGTAAAGGCACGGACCAGTTTCGGGTGTGCACTTGACTCGTTCTGCAGCACTGTAGGTAATGACATGGTGGGCCTGCGAGTGTCGGGGAGGGCGGAACCGAACAGGACTGACCCTCGGGAATGTGGGCAGCAACGGGAAAGGAATCCACAACTGGACAGCAGGGGAAAGGCGGAAGTCAGATGAGCATGAGCATTCAACTCTTCCCCTGACTGTGGACCCCTCATGACCAGTCACCTTCCATTCCACCCTCCACGCCTTCCAACTGCCACAGTGGACCCTCGCTCCTCACACCAGAGTTGAAATAACCCTTCCTCCCTAAGATGCCTCTGTCAGCTGTTTAATAACAGTGTAGAGAAACCCAGCTAAGACACCAAGTGGACATACGAATCTGCCAGAAATACACTGAAAACTGCTAAGCTGGTGGCTCACTCGAAAGTTCAAGTCGCTTACTATCAAGCGGCTAACAAATACCACTTCCTGATCCATGGTTATAACCCTGCCAATCTAGAATAATTCTGTAATTAATATGTCTGAATAACAACATACCTAACACTAGGATGACTTTATGTGCTTTAACTATTTTGATCACCAATAAGGCAGAAAACACAAAAAATCCAAAATCTTACATAAATAAACAGTAACCAAAAGAAAACAAATACTTTCTAAGGAGCATGGATTCATTGTCTATGACTATAAGTCAAAACATCTTCTCGTGAGGCATGATGGGGCACAACTACAGTGCAACACCCTGGAGGCTGAAGCCACACAATCGTGTTTGAGGCCAGCCTACACAGCGAGACCCTGTCTCAAAAAACAAAAGAACGATATCCTATACAAAACTATTAGCTAGAGGTACAGGGGTTGAAGGGCAATGGGAACAGATAGAAAAGGCTCTGTCTTCAGCCTTCATCCTGCTAGCTAACCTCAGCATGCATTTTTTCTACCCCAGAAGCCATTCTTTTCAAGGCAAACGAAGAGCCACATATGGAAGATGGCAATGACGCCAACCAATTCTACACCGCCTTTATTGGCAAGTGAGCAGGATGTACCTCTCCCACTGGCCTCTCTTCATCAGAGTTTTTGACGGCAAATAAACTGCACATATGCTTGTTGGACTGGGCTATCCCCTTTCATAAAACCCTAAAAGAGACCTCGGTGTTCATTTTGTGTTGATCATTACACATGGTCAAAAGTAATCGGCTTTTCTGGAAAAGGTGATTATTAAACTCCTCCATGTCACTCAAGTATGGATGTCTTATATTCTATAAGTCAAAATCTTTGGTCCAATAAACTGCCAAGACTAGGTCTTGATTGAAATTTATTTTCACATCACATATGGAAAAAAAGAGCAGATAAGTGCACATAAAATTATAGAATATAAAAATATAGAAATTTGGGGGTTAGAGAAATGGCTCTGCAGTTAAGAAAGCTTTCAGAGGACTTGAGTTCAGTTCCCAGTACCATCAGGCAGCCCACAATCTCTTATAACCTCACTGCCAGGGGATCTGATACCTCCTTCCAGCCTTCTCTGGATCTGATACCTTCTTCCAGCCTTCTCTGGCATCTGCGTGCACGATATATATAAACTCATATAGGCACATAAAATAAATACATCTTTTAAAGGTATATATTATATGTACACATACTAATTTGCAGATTTTACTTACATACAAATACACATTAATACATACTGTTAACATGAGATCTTATAATAGATTGTAAAAGACTTACAAGTCAGCATTATGTTGGTATGTTCAAAATAAAAGTTTGAAGGCAAATAAATTTCACTTTCTAAAACAGGCCATAATGTCTATTTTCTACTCTTTGGATGAAGAAAGGCAACAGTAAGGATGAGGGCTATAAATCCTGGGAAACTGGTGAGAGCCTTAGAAGTAAGCATCTTTTTCTTAGGTAGGGACAAAAAGCCATCAACAGTTGTAAACTGAAACAAAACAAAAACAAGAACCAGTTCAAAACTTAGCCACAAGAAGTTCTACCCTCGGACACTTGACTCCCAAGGGACTCCAGCCTCTAAAAGACGTACCTATGGGAAATACATCCCACAACATACATGCCAGCCTTCTCTGGTCCCACTTCCTCTGTCCTTCAGACTCTGTTTCCCATGAAGCAGTCAAGAATAAACATTCTGTGAAGTTCAACTGTTCAAACAACTCTAGAAAAGATACTGACATCACCTTTTATTTATTGTCATATAAGTCTGAGGACTTTCTTTGGCCACCTTTTCAACCTTCTGCTAACCAAGGTAAGGAACATGCTTGCTCCACTGAATCACAGCAATGTTCTGATGTGAAAACCCTCGCACAGTGGAAAACATAGAATCAGACTGGGGAAGCACAGCTGGAACAGCATGCTCTTAGCCTCCCCTTTACTCTCCTCTCTGACTCAGGACTGTCCCCATCACCACCACCACCACCACCACCACCACCACCATCCCCTGACCACTTGAAACAACTGCTTGAAATGTTCTTTAGTGCAGCAAGCAATAGCTTGTAAAAGGATGCAAACCAGCTGAAACATTTGACAGACAATGTTAAATACAGGGAATTCCTATCAACCATTTTACTTTAAAAGGAGCTTTGATGTTGGCTATCTTTCATGTACCTCTTTCATGGCACATTAATAAAGAAAACGGAGCTGAAGTAAATCAAGACCCAAGGTCACTGCCGTCTAGAATTACAGCACTGTAGGTACCTGATGAAATGCGGATTAACGCTGCATGAGTAGTGAATAAATAAAAGCACCTCAACCCACCAATCAGGCAAGCTTTACAAGCGCTTCTGAACTTTCTTCTGCAACTAGACCTGTGACACCTTTAATCCGGAAACCTCATTATCATAATGTGAACCCAAATGTTAGGGTTCCTTCAATATGCAAGTGCCATGAAGCAGAAAAGTAATGGGAATTAAGTTGGGTGTAACCTTAGAAATGTGCGGATGTGGGGAACTTAAAAGTGGTATTTTGCTAAGTTAGGAATACCTAATACAAAGATTTAGCCACATAAAACATACTAGAATCAAAAGCCACCATACCACACCAAAAACCATAAATAAGGTGGATTCAAGAGCTCCTATTTTCAACTCTGAGTTTCTGTTCCCTAAATCTAGAAATCCTATGGCCAAATGAAAAGGATCTTAGCAAATGATTCCTGCAATTTTGAAACATTCTAACACGAGCTGCAAACAGAAAGAACCTAGTGACTCAGTGTGACCCAGACAGGAGCACTAAGAAACAACTTACATGCTTCTGAATGATCAATGGAACACTTCTTTTTCAAAAGTGACAGGAAACTGCAAGGTGTCCAATGTCACGGAAAAGAATACAACATGAATGAAAACAAGCTAAGAGCTTATCTCAAAGTAGAAATGGCTCCATTATTTACCACTGACCCTCACACGGGATTCACAGAGGAACTAAGAACAAACAGCTAAAGCTACTTACTGCATCTGCCCCCTGCTCTGCATGCCTGTGTTCCCTCTGTCACAGAATCCAGCAGAGAATGCACTGGGCTCTACAGAATGGCTGTTAAAAGTGCTGAAAGACAGGCTCTCCATCTCCTAGAATATGGTTCCCAGCACTACCAAGAATATCACCAATGGAAAGAGAATAATTCCACTCTTCTATTTCTGAGACTGCATAGAAAACTATAAAATAATTGTTGAAAATGAGCACTGTTTCTTCTATAACCTAAAGGTTATCAGAAACAAAACTCTAAGTTCATCACTTATTATAGTCATGTTGAACACTTTGCTGTTTAATTGGCATCCACATTCTGTTACAGCATGTACACTTGTCTAAATAGAACATCTGTTTTGGTTACACTACCCTGTATCTTTGGCAAGAACTTACAATAAAGCTAACAAAAACAATCAAGAATCTATATTGGAACTGGCAACAAACGCAGATTTGTAACCAGAAACCTTAAGATGCAAAGTGACCATCCCTGGGCTCCAGGCCAGTTCTAATCTAAGTCAATAAACCAAGATCTCCAGGAAGGGATGCAGTCAAGGGTGGGCTGGAGCAACTCCTGCAGATACTTAAACTGGACTTCAAGACACAAAAACACATGGGCTACAAAACTGATAAAACACAGTTTATTTTGATCAAAAACTGTCAAACTGAATTCAAATCTAAACATTATTTTGAAAAAACTCTCCCTTATTATTTATTCCTTATGCCTCCTTTCCCACTCTACTTTGCTAAGCAGTCTATTTAGCTACGTATGTTTAAAAGCATCCTAGCCCTTCAACAAAAGGAACATAGATTTATTTTTAAATTGACTAAATAGCACAAATATTCCAACAAGAAGTCTTATTAAGAAGAGGCCAGTGTTTATGGCAAGTGTGGGAATGGAGAGAATGCTGAGATGTCAAAGGAAACAAAACTCTGTAATGTCTTACATCTTCCCAGGCTATGACTACAGAAAAACGCAGAACTGAAATACCACATCACCTTAACTTGTCATGACTTATAATGAACATGTTGAGACCCATAAAACAATGGAGGCCATCCCAAGTTCCAAGACTAGTTCCTGCCAGGCATGGTAGTGTACCCCTGTAGTCTCAGCATTAGGAGGGCTAAGGCACGAGGATCACAAGTTTGAGCCCAGCCTAAGATACACAGTGACGTCACGGGATGTCCTTCTTAATTACAGAGAAAGCTCCCCACGGAAGGCAGGGAAGGGTAATGAGTAATGAGAAAGAAGGAAGGCCACCATATTTCCTCACAGGAAACAGTACCATGGGTTCTACACAGCCAGGGACACCTCGGCTGTACAGCAGAGTTCAGTAGTTGGTTAGAAAGCAAATTCCTGTCAACTAAAGCAAGAGGAGAAAGTCCAGATGGTTTATGGGGTTTGAAAGAATTGCCCACAATCAAAAACCAAAGAAACCTTAGAAATTATCTCATCAAAATTTGCACCAAATACCCCTTCACACTGCAAAAGTCGTTTATCCGAATGATAGTTCACACAGTAAGACTGTATCTAAAATCTACGGCCTTTCAACATTTCAAGTACTGACTCAAGTCGATCTCAGTGTCGACAGATTTGAAAAGCATGCCTCCATATCTGACTGCAATAACTGGCCGATGGATGTGGCAAGGCACTGCGGCCCTCACACCGGTCCTTACTCAGCATTCCTTGGGAAGCCACATAGCCACACCTCTAGTTTGTCCACAGGGTCTAGAAAGACTGTTAAAGAGTATGGCCAAGAGAGGAAGCGTCCGCTAGGTCTGGTGTTCAATTTCGAAAGCACGCTGACTTCAGAGGTTACTGCACTGTGTCTGACAAGAGCACACCCAATAGTCGTTCTCAGAACAGCAAAGTGACAGCCCTTTTCTCCAGTTCCCACAACACCTCAGCAACACACTGTGCTTTCAGTGTTATTCCCAAATCCACCCAGAACATCGGGAACGTTCCATCTGCACAAAACGATGAAATAAGACACAAAAACTTTCTCATCTTAGAGAGGTCGTCCTATTGTAATTACAATCCTGTCTTCTTTTGTGATACTCACTCCTCTCTGCAGCCCTAAGGTCATGTAGTTCCCAAATCTGGAGGAGAGGTGAGCAATCCTACTTTGTCTTGGCCATCAGTGAGGCTTACAGCAATCAGAATTACCTACACGCAGTGGGATCTGCATATAACTCTCTCTCCCTCCAGATAATCATTAAAGCCTTTTATGTTACACTTAGCACATAGGAGAGCAAACGTAAAAGCACCTGGGCCTTAAACCTTAGTCTCTAAGAACAATTTTTGATCTCCCCTCTTACACACATCCTTGGCTACTTATACTTTTTTCAGCTCTGTTTATGTCTTTGTAAAAGTCATGCTTGGCAGGAAGTCTGCAGTCAGTACATGTAAATTGGTTTTCACTTTTAGTTTCTATTTTTTTTTTTCTTCCTAGTGGCAAAGCCCTGGAAGCCAATGTAGTCTATTCAGAACATGATGGAATATTTGCATATAAAACAGCATGATTACATACATAAGAGCTAAATCAGATACTAAACGCTAGCAGATGTCAAAAGAAAATGTTTGAATGTAAAAGAAAATGTGCTCCAATCTTAGTTTAAGCACAGAAAATTCAAACTCTTTTGCAAAAAAAAAAATTACAGCATTCTTAATACACTGCTTAAAGCAATTACCTGATACATTTTAACGGACATAAGACTTGTTCCACGAGCCAATCATCCAAACAGTTTTGGTTTTCTACAATAACGATTTTATATTCTCTTTTGAATAAAATCCTACTCCCAAGAGTTCGTCTCAGTTGGTGTACAAGCAGACTTTTCTCTTGCAATGAAATCACAATAAACCCTGACGTGTCACTAACCAACGTGTTTAGGAAGTGTTCTGACATGAGGGATCTTACTGAGACAATTCTATCGCTAATTTAAATTCCCAGGAACCCTTAGAAGGGTCGTGGTTTGTGGTGGCCCAGGTGCAGTCTAGCTGCCTTGGTCACATACATTGTGTTTTGTGAACTACTGACCTGTTTGCTTTCAAGGCGAGCATCTTTTGTCATTTTATAAGCAGCCCAAATTCTCTTTCTAAAAACTTCCCACCTGCTCATTAAAGAGTGCTGCTGGCCAACTTTCCCTCTTAGCAGCCTTCAAGGTTTACAAGCTTTTAAAGGGTTGCCGGATTCCATATAGCAATGATTCTCAAACTTGTCTCACTGTGTCAGTAAAAATAACGAACGCACTGCATATCACAACCCAATATCTAACCCATACATGCACGCTAAGGCGTCATGAGATGATATTTGGCCTACTGCGTAAGATAGACACTTTCTGTTCTTTTCAACTAAAATGGTTTTTAGCTTTCACCAATGGACTGTAATCTACATTATGAAAAACATGGCTCTAGAGAGCTCATATAATATGGCCAAATAAGAACAGATAAATTCACACACGCCTTCCCTCAGCTTAGGTGGCTTTCTGAAGATCACAAAGAGAGCATCTCCTCCACCTGAAACCTGTACTTCCTGCCCCTCTCCATACTCTTCCCTTGCTTTTAATTCTCCATGTAGAATGTATGACTAATTCACGCACCGTGTGTGTGTGTGTGTGTGTGTGTGTGTGTGTGTGTGTGTCCCCATGCATATTTATATGTACGTTTTCCCCTCTAGAATAAAAAGCTTTCTAGATCAGTGGTTTTCAACCTTCCTAACGCTATGACCCTTTAATACAGCTTGTCATGTGTGGTGACCCCCAACCATAAAATTATTTCATTGCTACTTCATAACTGTAATTTTGCTATTGTTATGAATCGTAATGTAAGTATCTGATGTGCAGGATATCTGATATGTGACTCCCAAAGGGGTCTCGACCCACAGGTTGAGAACCACTGTTCTCGATAGAAGGTTCTTGGTGTCGTTTACTGTTCTCATTCATAGCATACAGTGAGTCTGGGTGCTGAGTGACACGTCCTGACCCATCATGAGATGTGTTTGTTAGGAAAAAAGCTACAAAGCAATCAGAAACATTTGTCCTAAAACATGGCTGTGTCTGGGTGTTAAGGAGAGAAACTGTCTTTAAGAAGGAGGATGAAATGCTGCAGCTTTTGTTGCATCAACATCTCAAGGGGAAGGCATCCCACTCAACGTAGCCATGCCAGAAGTCTTTAACATCTCAAGGGGAAGGCATCCCACTCAACATAGCCATGCCAGAGGTCTTCGTGCGGACAGTATCTGAGCATCATCTATGTTCCCAGGACTATGGAGACCCTTATGAACATGCTTTGGAGAAGCTGACCACTCCTCCACGGACAAAGGAAGAAAAAGATGGCAGAGAGGGCAAGGTGAAGAAGAAACAGATTACTGCAAGCACAAGTTTATGAGAGGGGGACTCAAAAAAGAAACAGCTGTGCTCGGGAGATGTTAGGGGCCCTCCCTCCTTTGAGAGGAGGCAAGCAAGAATGATGGAATAAAATGGGCCTGGATGGAAAAGTATGTATGTTAGGCTTTCAAGAGATTCTGTCTAAGGGTCATGAGACACAAAATGATCCAATACAAGCAGTCGGAAGCCTGATCCCTAAATGGGTCACAACTGGCCCAATGGAGAAGACACCAAGTTTCTTAGTGGGCGGAACCTAAGCAAACAAGCAAAGAGAAAAATTCTTGAAAATATCTCATGAAAGACCAGTGATTATATCTGATCCACCCAGAGGGCCCAAGCTCCAGATTACAACCACCCCCACTTCCAAACGCATTTGTTATTTTCCTATCCTTGTAAATTCTGAGGCCTTTGCTTACAGGGATCAAGCTACTAAGACTGGAACAGAAAAGGAACACCAAGAAAAAGAGGTAAGGCCAAACGCCAATTCCTACACTAGTGTTTTCTGGAGGGAAGCAGACCTGCCATAGAACTAACTCATCAACCATGGAGCTCCAGTGACTGTGGTAAAGCACATTTCAGTTGCTGACATGAGGTGGTTCTAATGACTGAGAAAGCCTGAAAAAGCTCTGCTAGGCACCCATTATTCAGCCAGGGATGACCCTGAATTCATTCAGACAAGTTAATAATGAGTTGGGATTTGGTGGAGGGGCTCCCTCCGCACCCCTCCTTGAGTCTAGCTGATTAAATTCAAACTTAGGTTCGAAAATACTTGTAGCATGAGCAAATATATAAATAAAACAGCTAGAAAAATCTAGTAGACTATGAATGCCAATCTCTGAGTAGTAGATTACAAAATAGTTTTGTTTTCCTTTGCATTTTCTGAGTTTAAAAAAACAACTTTTATTTGAACATAGTTATGAAATGAAAAAATTTTAAATTGCCAGAGAACAAAAGCTATGACTTTTCTTTCTGGGCTGTATGAAAGATTACACACCCGTGTTAACCTGCTATTTACAACTAAAAGTCATAAACAAAATCCACCATCTAAAGGCATCTATGAGTCAGCATGAAAGAAAGCCTCACACTGAGGAGATGAAGTACATGCAGAAAGGTCTCTTTCTGAAGCTTGTGGCTGAGAGCAGGTGCTGACCTGAGTGAATTTCATGTTCTAGCTTCAGGGCTTCACAAACCCCAACAAATAGACAAAATCTGGGGTCCACCAAAGGTGCTAACTAGAGATTTCTCCCCCTAGAAGGCTGGGACCCAAAAGGGTTAAGCCCTTGGTATAATGGTAAAATAGAAATTAATTCATTATATCCTGTATTCAAGATCACAGTGAAAACACTGTCTCAAATCTTGTCCCAGACATCACTGACGAGAATTCAGAGCCCTAAGTCAGCTCTCCAGTTTTCAGACTAAATTCATGCTACCTGGGTGGTCAGAAAAAGCAAACAAACAAACAAACAAACAACCCTCAAGCTAACCCCAACTAGCATTGTCTACAGGAGTCAACAGAAACAAATGCAAATTTTGAAAATATGCACAATTAATCTAGGCCTCAGTGAATTCCCACAGAAAAAGCCCCTGGAAACCAGGATTTGCAGTAGAAACTGAACAGCAAAGGAAACAAAGGACCACAAAGAACCAGCAGTTAGGACAGACGGTAGAGACTGACTTACCATCACACAACTAGGAAACACCATGCTTGCCATGACTAAGGAGACACAGGCAAGCCTAGGAACGTGTTCATGAGGAACTAAAACCTGCAAGCAAGATCAAGCAGGGGTGAAAAAAGTAGACCATTAGAGAGGAAACCCAGAAGTGAAATGAAAAATTAAATATCAATTCTTTAAGCACTAAATGACAAATTTAATGACCCTTACTAAAACTGTAAAATTTCAGCTGGGTAGTTGCGGCAGTGGTGGTCACCTTTAATCCCAGCACTTGGGAGGCAGAGGCAGGCCAGTCTGGTGTATGGAGTAAGTTCCAGGATAGCCAGGGCTACACAGAGATACTCTATCTTGAAAAACAAACACACAAAAAAATTGATAGATTGAACTTCTGGACTTCATCAAAATTAAACTATTTTGCTATCCCCAAAAGTCTAACATATATCTTATAAAACATACCTAATAATGGACTTAAATGTAAGAATAAAATGTAATACTTTCA
Organism: Peromyscus aztecus; assembly: GCA_902168405.1. Lineage (NCBI taxonomy): Eukaryota > Metazoa > Chordata > Mammalia > Rodentia > Cricetidae > Peromyscus > Peromyscus aztecus. The sequence goes on from CABHPQ010135483.1 coordinate 30,705, forward strand.
TTAAACAACAGGATGTGTATATACATGTACAAATGTACCTCAATGCACATGTGGAAGCCAGAGAACAAACTGCAGGAATTGGATCTTTCTTTCTACTCTGTGGGGCCTGAAGATCAAACTCAGGTTGCCAGGCTTGGCAGCAAGCACTTTACCTACCCAATGAGCCAACCCATCGCATCCCAACGCCCACGCCAAGCTGCTCGAAACTACCTGTAAGTCAACTCCAGAGGATCCAATGCCCCCCTCTGGCCTCCATGGGTACCATCACACATGCGTCACATACACACAGAGAGACACACAAATTAATTTAAAAAAATAAATCTTTAAAATTTAAGTAAGTAAACAAAATTCAAAGTATCAGTTACATGGCTAGACAGATAGGGTACACAGAGGCAAAAAAAGAAAAAAAAGTGTGTAAAGCAGCCTTGATTTGGGAGCAATGGCATAATAAGATATTTCATCATGAAAAAAAAAAAAAAAAAGCTTATTTTCTTGCGATTAGCTCTAATCCTTTGAGTGCCCGAATGTGTAATGTTTCTAACCAACAGAGCCCTCGTTGGCCAGTGTTGTAGGAAGAGGAGAAATGCAGTGCAGAGAGGACCTAGCACACTGGCTCTGCTGTCCCAGCATTCCTCACTCAGGAACAATGGTGAGGGGCTTCCTCAGGTCTTCGTTCCAGCGCTAGAATGTCCTCGGTATATATCGCAAGTGTATGGAAATGTCTTAAGAACAAATTCATTCTAAAAATCTGTATTCCATTACTAGAACGTGTTCCAAAGAAATAAAGGTATGTGCAAAAACCTAAGCGTGAAATACTTGCTTTAGCTTCATTTCAAATGATCATCATTAGAAAACCTCAGAGGTCAAGTAAGGAAAGACCACAATTGGGTGTAATCACACAAAAGTGCATCAGCAGTGATGTGTAGATGTTGTGGGGCATGTTGACTGGCACAGAAAGATGACAGCACACGGAGAAACAGCACAGGAAACATACAGTGGGCACTCCTTTTCGTAACATTAGAAACCACATACATACGCGAAATAGAATCTAAGACATAAATTACGTTTTAGGCAATGGATTTGAAATCCTACCACACAGCCACATTCGCTAGCTAGTCTGTAGTAACATGTATTTTTAATTTCTTTTTTTTTTCAATTGACTTTTTCATCTTAAAGTCTTTTATTTATTCCCCAAGTGAGCTAACCTTTTAAGGCCCATCCAATTCCCTAGTTAGAGTTTCTGGAAGGAACACCAACTTACCTCAAGCAAAAAAGTTATGATTCCTTAAATTATGTTTTTCTCTTGTAAAAAGTTGTTAGCCCACTGGGATGAAAGAAGAGCGTGCTTCGGTGCGTGTTTCCCATGTCTCCCACCAGGGCTTTCCTCCAGTGTGATCTGGCCACTTCTGTCCCTCACTAAGCAGGCCTAGTCTACATCTAACCTCCAAACCACATCCCCAGACCTGGCTACAGCACCTCTCTGCTCCCTTCCATCACGCACTGTACTTTCTCAATCCATTCCAACTCTGGCTAATAAAAGTGCTCACTGGGAAGCAAGACTAGTTATTTCTTCTTTTTGAGATCCGCCTGCTAACATCCGTGCATACAGTAAAGCTTTTAGAACAGAGACATAAACACCAAGTCAAACAACAGCACAAACTGTTCTGCATTTCTAGACACCAGGCTTGGAGTGACTCATGTATCTGTGATGCTCCAAAAGATACACAATGCTGTGAGTTAGAGTAATTTTCAGCTACAGCTTGCCAACTGGAGATGAAAATATAAGACAGCAAACGCTAAACATTAGGTCCAGTTAGTTCACATTCAATTATACAACTCTACCATATTACCCTTTTATTCCCAAAATCAACATCTATCTTTAAGAAAATATTAAGTCTATAAAACCCTAAATGCTCAAAAATATATATTTTTTTTCTCGAGACAGGGTTTCTCTGTGTAGCTTTGGAGCCTGTCCTGGATCTCGCTCTGTAGACCAGGCTGGCCTCAAACTCACAGAGATCCGCCTGCCTCTGCCTCCCGAGTGCTGGGATTAAAGGCGTGCGCCACCACCAGCTGGCTAAAAACATAACATTTTTTGATGCTGACATGACACTTTATGTGACAGGTCCTGGTCAAAGCATAAGCACATTATGTTAGGCTTTGTGTACAAGGTATATGTAGAACATAAAAAAGCCTTGTGTTTGAGTCCTAATCACAAGATATGTCAATATATATAGGGATATATCCCAAAATTTTAAAACCATCCAAAATTTAAACACATGTAGTCCCAAGCATTTTAGAAAAGAGATATTTCAACCTATAATAAGTCAATAGTCTTGAGATTTAGCTGATCAAAAGTTTAATGCTCACTATTAATAAGTATGAATAAAGTCTATAACAGGCTACAGTAGGTACCTTGCTGCTCGAGCATAAGGAACTGGGTGCAGATCCCTAGCATTCATGTAAAGGCCACGCAGAGTGGCACGTGCCTGTAGCCCCAGTGCCGGGCTGGATGGAGACAGAGGAATCCCAGGGATTTGCTACCTAGCGTAACCATCCCAATGTCTAGCTCCAGGTTTAGTGAGAGTCAAAGTCTCAAAACATGGAGTGGTTGGATAGATGGTTCAGCCATTAAGAGCACTTGTTGGTCTTGCAAGAGGTCCATTCCCAGCACCCACATGGCAGTTCAGAACCATCTGTAACTATCTCGGGGGATCCAATGCCCGCTTGTGGTCTCTGTACACTGCAGGCATGGTGGGAGCTCACACAAGCAGAACACCACACACATAGAATTGAATGAAGAGGGAGGGAGGGAGGGAGGGAGGGAGGGAGGGAGGGAGGGAGGGAGAGAATAAGGGGACCCCTAACACTGACCTATGACATCCACATGTGCATGCATGGATGTGCACACACACGTGCATGCACATACACACCAAACACACACACGAGATTTAGGTTTATCCAGGTAGACCTACAAGTAATGAGCTTAATATAAAGGCATTAGAACGTGATCCCTTTGATTTGAGGACATGTCAGCAAAGTAAACACTTGCTGCATACACATGAACACAATGTCTCCCAAGGGCTGAGCCATTTCTACATTGTACCATTGTTATAAAAAGGGAAATGATATCTTTTGCCAAAAAATATAGCAGTATAACATTAGAAAATAATTATGTGACACTTTAACATGAAAGGAAATAAACAGTCAACATTAAAAACAAGTGCCTAGGAGACGTGGTGGTGTGTGCAGTGGAGCTCTGTTTCGCCTGCTCGTCCTCACTCACCACTGTTCACTCCTGCTGAGCAACAAGTCAGGCAGGAAGCCGAGCCACAGCCACAGCTTTTAAAGATACCAGAAAGATGCCCAGGGAACCTGAGGTGGCAATTCAGCCTCACCAGCCTCAATGTGAAGTCCTGGAGAAGCTGTGAGCCAACTTATCAGAGGCACAAAGGAGAAGAATGTGAAAGTGAAAGAAACCAGTGCACATGCCTACCCAGACACCGAGAAGCACTACAAGAAAAATACCTTGTGGGGAAGTGCTGTGGAATGTTATTTTAACTAGGCAAAGGTATGTTACATTTGTTTATGCTGTGGAATATTACTTTAACTGTGTAAACATTTACATTTGTTTATGTTGCATTTATTTAACAATGGAAGGATGTGTGTTTAATTATATAAAGATGTACTACATTTGTTGCATCTTCCCTGCCTAAGGTATCTGATTGGTCTAATAAAAAGCTGAACAGCCAATAGCTAGGCAGGAGAGGAGTAGGTGGGGCTGGCGGGCAGAGAGACTAAATAGGAGGAGAAATCTCGGCTCCAGAGAAAAAAGAAAGAGAAGGAGAAGGAGGGAGATGCCCGGGGCCAACCAGCCAGGCAGCCACCAAACAGACAGACAGGGAAGAAGCAGGAAAGTAAGACAGACAAAAGGAAGGAAAGAAAAGTAACAAGCCCCAAGGCACAAGGTAGATGAAGAGAAACAGGTTAATTTAAAAGAGCTAGCCAGAATCAAGCCTACGCTACGCTGAGCATTCATAACTAATAAGGCTCCATGTCATGATTGGGAGCTGGTTGGTGGCCCAAAAGAAAGCCAGGTAGAGTGAAGGTTCCCAGACACAGGACCATTTCCAAATGAGAACCCACAAGTGACCACTAACTTACACAGTCCTTCCGAGATTGTTAAACCAGTTACTTCCATCAGTACTGAGCCAGGAGTGGAGGTTGAAGTCACTATTGCAGATGCTTAAGTCAACTATTTTAATAAATTGACTTAATCAGTTAAAAAAAAAAACAAAGCGAGAGCCTACTATGTGCCATAAAACTGAAAACACATTGTTCTACCATAAACTTAAATGAACTCTACAACATCTCAGGAATTTTCAGTGACATGTCCAACTTTAAATGTAAGTGACCAATTGAATCCCAGTTAAATTCTGCCACTGGGATCCAGTTTAATTTTCCCCCCTTTGGTAGTTAGGATTTGAACCCCTGGATGATTTCCCCCAGTACAGAGAAGTACCAGGGTTTACAAAGTATCAAGGGTGGGGACAGGAATACATGAGAGAAGGTGAGTGGTTACACAGTGTAAGGCAGGACAGAAGTCATGGCACCTCCTGACTTGTGGCAGCACACTCAGATAAAAAGCATTGGAACGGTGGATAAGGATGTACTAGAGGCTTCACTATGATGTTCTGGAAAGATTCAAAGGCCGATGATAAGACTCTGACAAGATTACAGAAATACATAGGGAAAGCAGAAAAAATGACAGTCAGAGCAAGCACGGAGACAAATGGAGAGTCACAGGAGGTGAGAGACCGGGTCTCTGCAGACACTTTGGCCAATGACAATCAACTGAAATCAACGCTGATCCTCCTCCAGCACTCACTGTAAATTCTGATTAGACATCTGCAGCACTTGAAGATAAAGGGCTGGCACCCAGATTCTACCACAACACTAGGGAATAACAGTCCATGACAAAGACAGCTGGAATGATAACCAGAAGGATGAGTCAGCTACAGGACAGACACCACAATGCCCCATACGAAGATTCCAAACTACCCGAGAGTTTCCAGTATTCAGAAGAGGGATGGCAGAACTGAAGAGTGAGCGACACACTACAGACGTGTCAGAGCATAGGCATTCTCATACCGTGTAATAGAATTGCACATTTCTACAGTGTCTCTGGAATACAGCTTGGTACATAAGCAACACCGCAAATCCATGTGCCTCACACTTCTACTAACTTACACATCTCAACTAGTACATATATATACAAATGGCTTATCATTAATTATGGCTGTTTAAACATCACTGATTTTTACTCCATCAAGTTTAATGAATCCAGATTTGTGTGGCTCCGTGGTTCATTTTGCCTAATACATACTAAAGTTCAATGAAGGCATGCTCCATGAGCAAATTCAGTATGTTTTCACTACTTTCCTCTTGGCATTTTTGAGGCAGGGTCTTACAGATACCGTCCTGCATCAGCCTCCCCATGCTGGGATTGCTGGTCTATACCAACATTCCCAAGATGTATAGAAAATCACTACACCTATTCCTGGATATTTACATCAGATTAAGATAAACAGGTAAGAATGAAATGGGCTGTAATAAACAGAACCAGCTAGGTCCAGGGCATTCAGTCAGCTTCTCAAAGTCCTGGTGCCCTTTGCAGTTTTCAGAATAAGGAAGACGTGCAGGCTGCCCAAGCCAACTGAACAGCAGCAGAGGGGAAAGAATCAAAGACACTTTTCAGTCTGCTTCTATCCTGAACCACATTCCCACGGCATGTTCACTCCCCTGACCTTGTTCCAAGCCTGTTCATTACCCTGCGTTTACTTCCTGGTTTACTTTGACTGCACTCTCAACACACAGGTTCCTAGCCCCTCCATTCAGCCCCTCTTAAGTGAACCCTAGAATTCTTCTTGTGGGAGGTTTGCTTTTATTTGCTTTGCTGATCCTGTCTGTGCCCTGCTCAACTGTTCTGTTATGGGACTTCTCACCAAGCAGAAGCGAATGGCCTTAGAGCATGCCTCCTTCAGTCCTAGTCACTTCTCTCTCCCAGAACTGAACCTTAGGACTCACTATCCACTGGAAGGGTAGACTTAGCTGTCTGAGGCCCAGAGAGAAAGAAGAAAACACTGAAAAAGGAAAGCAGAACTCTGAAATACAGGGCCAGGCCTAAGCAGCCGGAGACTAATTCATAGCAACTCCCCAGTCAACTCTCCACCTGTATGGAATGGGAACGCTTCAGGAAGAGAAATGAGAATGGAGCATCGGAAATGCTTCCATTTGCAACAGTTACCTTGGCTCTCAGTTCTAAGGGACAATGGTTTAACGTTCTGGCAGAAGGGTAAGCAACCCACAGTCAGTGGTTGCTAACTTGGTACTCCACCATACTCACTAGTTAACACTTAACTAGAGTCCTCATATCAAGAACAGTCTGGGAGACTCCCTGGGAGTAAACTGAGCTCTGATAGGCTGAGGCTGTGAGAGCCTGCAGAGCCCTGCCCTGTCCGAGTCATTCCTGCAATAGTCCTATTAACAGTAAGGGGCAGTTTGGGAGGCAACAAGACATAGGTTTTCAAAAAGGAAGGGAAAACGCATGACGAGAGGAGCCTGAGAAGTCCCCACACCCTCCAAGAAGGCAAGTCTCCTACTGTCCTCACCAGTAAACGACATCCAATGGTGCAAAGTAATTCCTCATTATCAGGTCAGCGAAGTACGCTTCAGTTTCCCGGCAGGCAGTTCCATTTCCAATCACCACTGTGCTGCAGCTTCAAGGGAGAGACAGAACGAAACCTGAATGAGTTCAAGGCCACTCTGAAAACAACCCAAGAAAGCACACGGAATGAACAGTGCTCAACACGACTCTTATCCTGCATCTACCCGTGCAACCTCTCCACCATGCTAGACAAACATATCACCCTGTGTTTGGGAAGGGGGCAGGAGAGGAACGCTTTACTGTCATCTTAACAACAGACAGGCAGCGGTTTTCTTGTCTACAAAAAGCCAAAATAAACAGAAGTAAACTCATGCTCATTCCAAACCATAATCAAGACATACAACTAAATCATACAATGTTAATTTCTGAAGTTCCTAACTTTTCCTAACTAATACAATATCCTTCCTTCAGGGGAGAAAGTAAGGAAGGGAGGAGGATGTGGGGAGGATTTCCCAGGTACCCACATCATCACCTCTACTGGAGAGAGGGCAAAGCACTTCCCTACTGTCTCCACGTATGAGTTGTCCACCAATTGGCCCAGCATTGTGCACCAGGTTCCTTTCTCCTCCCTAGGCATTTCCCTTAACCCCATACTCCAAATTAGGAAGCTCAAAGGGACCTATGATGGCTGAGGCACTAAGGTAATTTTCTTACTTGAAATCCAGCAAAAGCCTCTTGATCTTCTCTGCCTCTCGGAAGCCTTGTCCACAGTGCAAATAAACCACATCAGTATGAAGAATCTGACCTTAAAAGGAGGGTGGGAGGGTTGTAAAAAGACATTTGCAAACTATAACTCACTACTGTTTCTATTAAGCAAGTCGCAACAGAAAATGGAACTGGCTTATCTTTTAAAATAAGGGTCTGTGAAATGTCTCAGAAGATAAGTATGCTTGCCACCAAGCCTGACACCCTTGGTTGGATCTGGGACCCACACAGTGGAAGAAGAGAAAGGACTGCCTCAAGCTGACCTCTGACCGCCATGAACAAGTGTAGAAGCACACACCCACACAAATTAAAATGTAAAAAAGATCAGGACAATGCAGTCTGAATCATTCACATTCACTCGATCAGGCTCTCCTAGGGATTCAGAAAAGGCTGTTACTTCCAAAGTAAAAGAACTGCCTTGTTGCACACAAACCATTTCTAGTCGGATACTCTGCTACAGCACCTACTGACAGAGAACAGCCGCTAGATAAGGCGCGGTTATACTATTCTTTTTCCTTTCAGTTGATATATAAACTTGTTTATTCTATTTCTTTGAGCTGTGTATTTAAGAACTTCAGGTTTTTTCTATCTTGCATTATACATAAAGTGTTTTATTTTTAAATAAAAATTTTTAGTTGAAATAAAAAGTTTCAGGGTGATCACTCAATGAACAGAAATAAATGAGCTAACACAATGGGGAGTTAGTAAAAGGGTCATAGGATAGTCGCCAAGAAAGTAGAGGGTAAGAAATGAGTATGGGTTCAGTGGTTAAGGGCACTAACTGCTCTTCCAGAGGTCCTGAGTTCAATTACCAGCAACCACATGGTGGCTCACAACCGTCTGTAATGGGATCTAGTGCCCTCTTCTGGCCTGCAAGGACACATGCAGGCAGAACACTGAATACATAATAAATAAATAAACTTTAAAAAAGGAGAGAAGTGAGTAATACAATCCAGCACTAAGAAGGCTGAGCTATGGAGACTGCTTCAAGCTCCAGGCCGGCTACCCTCACCAAAACTAGTTAATGAAAAAAGAGGGAAGGAAGAAGGAAGTGTAACAGAAAGGATCAATGAAATTTCAAGTTAAATATTTGTAAGAAACAATGCTTTCAACAGTAGCAGTTAAGAAAAGGAAGATACAAATATATTACAAATAAAGAAGCTATATGACCAGGCTACAGCATTTAAAAAGAAAGGAGACTCAGAGCAAATGAAACAGAAATTCTGAACCAAACTTTATCAACACAGACTGAGACAACATTTCTGTTTCACATTCTAGGAACAACTAAGCACAATGAAAACTCATCTATTGACAGGTCCAGAAGGCAGCATGGCCAAGTTGAAGTTCTCTTGAAAACAAGTGTAATCTTACATTCTCAAAACAAAACAAAATACCTAGCTGGGCCAGAATCCCAGGACTCTGAAAGCTAAGGTAGGAAAATCTCATCTGGGGTTACATAGAGAGTTTAAAGCTAGCCTGGGCTACACAGTGAAGTCTTGTTTCAAAAATAATAAGGAAAACACCTAGATACTGTAACTTATCACCGTGGCACAGTGAAGACTACATCTCAATGGGTACAGGAAAAATACTGAGATTGTCAATTCTTCCCACCTGTGGGGAAAATTAATAACAGAAATGACAACTAGAAAAACCAAAGCAAAACCCCAGGACTGTATTTTTATCAAAGGTAACAATCCCCACAAAACCACACACTCAGGCAGGTGGGAGTGACAGAGCATGGCTAGAAGACCTCCACGAGAGGCATCTGAGGACAGAGCAGAGGAGAGCGACAGAGAATGTGGGGGCCCAAGGGAGGAGCTCCCCTACTGGAGAGCACAAGAGCCAGGCTGACAAGGAGTGCACGGGACACAGACCCGGTACAAAGGCTGCCCGGTAACATTCTGAAGACAGAAAACCTCCTCCTCCTCCTGGACTCCGGAAGCTAAGAGAAGAGGAAGTATCAGAGTGAAAACAAAGAGCTGGAACCCCATCTACACTGGGCAAGTCAAGCTCAGAATGCAAAGGACTCATTGAAGACGAGAATGCAGCGAAGAAGCCCATTCCAGAACCCACCAGGCCCACTCTCCACCCCGAGACAATGGCTTTTCTAATGACTTGAGCAAACAGAAGAGAAAGTTGTTGTTGTTGTTGTTGTTTTTCCAAGAAAGTTAGTTTTAAACACCAAGAAGCCTGTCCCGACCCAGCTCACCTTCTTGAAACTACCTGAACTGTAACTTTATGTAAAACTGAGTGAAACAAAAGGATGACAAAGTGTACACATAGAGATTTTTATTTTAAAGCAGAAAATAAAAGTGTAGCATAATATGTCCACAAAACAGAGCAAGATATATGAAAATGAGATTTAAAAAAAATAATATTATAGAAACTATGAGTGTAATACATAGCAGAATCGTAAAACCACATGAATGAAATAACAAGAATTCATTTCATATGGAAGAAAAAGCAAGTTCTGGACTCAGCAGCACATGTACCAACTCTGGGACAATATGGAGAAGGCCAGCGGAAGAGAAGAAAGCACTCCAGAAATGGAAACCCAGCCTGAGGCCCACAGAACAGATGTCCACAAAGCAAAGAGATATCAAAGACAAGAAAATTAAAAGTGAAGACGCTTACCAGAGAATTATAATGTATAACTACATATCAAAGAGAAATTCTAAAACTATAAAAAACTAGATAAAGAACTCAAACAAATGGATTTAACAATAAATTAGAGAAGGCTGGAAGATTACTAATCAGTAGAAAAATAAGTAAAACATTAAAAAACAGAAGAAAAATGAGAGATATAATAACATACTGGCATCTGAAATGGAATTCATGAAGACTCATATACACTGTTAAACATATCACACAAAAACTTTGAAAATCACAGAGAAATGTTAGCACCAGAAGGAAAAGCACATTACTTTTATTTTATTTATTTTTATTCATTATTTATTTATTTGGTTGGGTTTTTTTGTTTTTGTTTTTTGTTTTGGTTTGGTTTGGTTTTGGTTTTTTTTGAGACAAGGTTTCTCTGTGTAGCCCTGGCTGTCCTAGAACTTGCTCTGTAGACCAGGCTGACCTTGAACTCAGAGGTCTGCCTGCCTCTGCCTCTGCTGGGCTAGGATATTCCTTTTAACAGGAACACTTAGAAGACTCTGGGCTCATTACAGAGGGTAAAAAGCTATCAGCCAAAAAAAAAAGGAAACAATATATTTAACTACCAATTAATCTAGCTATAAAAAAAATCTTAAAAAATGAAAACAAAAGCAACTTTTTCAGACAAAAACTGTGAAAAATTTTGATCAACTAATTCACATCAAAAATAACAACATAGGCTGGGCAGTGGTGGCGCACGCCTTTAATCCCAGCACTTGGGAGGCAGAGGCAGGTGGATCTCTGTGAGTTCGTGGCCAGCCTGGTCTGCAGAGTGAGTTCCAGGACAGGCTCCAAAACTACATGGAAAAACCCTGTCTCGAAAAACCAAAAAAAAAAAAAAAAAAAAAGACAACATAGGGCTGAAGAGATGGCTCAGCGGTTAAGAGCACTGGCTGCTTCTCCAGAGGTCCTGAGTTCAATTCCCAGCAACCACACGGTGGGTTACAACCATCTATAGTGAGATCTGATGCCCTCTTCTGGTATAAAGTCAACAGAGCACTCATATACACAAAATAAATAAATATATATATTAAAAAAAGACAACATAGAAGCCAGCATGTGGTGGTGCACACCTTTAATCCCAGCACTCAGGAAGCAGAGGAAGGCAGATCTCTGTGAGTCCCAGGACAGCAGAGCTACACAGTGAAACCCTGCCTCAAGAAAAGAAAAAAAGTAGTAACATGGAACTTCTCAGGCAATGTGAAGATGTTCTCAAAAGAGAACACAGAAATGTAGAAAGAAGAGTCACAGGCAAGTAACTATATGGGACAGGAAAAGAAGTTTAACTAAATATTCACAGCTGTAAATGTCTGATAATTATGTATATGTATTTACCATGTACGCATATGTAATTATCATATGATATACATAATTAGAATATATCATAAAGAACTAAAGTTGATAAGAGCTAAAAGTTCAAGTCTGAGCACCTGGGGTTCTATATAGCTCAGTTGGGAGAATGCTGGCCTCGCATGCCCTGGGTCTGAAGCCCAGCACCACATGGGCAAGGTATGATGGCCGGCACCTACAGTCCTACACTCAGGAGGTAGAGGCAGAAGATTCGAGAGTCAGTGTTCTCCTTAGCTACTGAGAGAGTGCAGGGCTAGCCTGGGATATACGAAACTGTCAACAAAAAGAAAAAGAAAAAGAAAAAAGAAAAGGAAAAAAGGAGTTCAGGTCTGACCCTAGTTAATGCTCAATAATATATTTCTCTCCACTGACACACAGGGAAAATGATGGTCTGTCTGTGAGTTCTGATCCAGAAATAAGGGAAACACCCTGATTCCCATTGCCCCATAAGAAAACAATTTCTAAGCCTCAAAAACAAACATTATTTCCAAATCTTCATGAAATTTATGAAGTGAAACTTAGGCTCAATCCCCAAAGTCTCCTATTTCAAGCTGAAGACTTACTGGTAGGAGAAATGATGGCCAGTTTGCATCCATGTTTGTAACCAGGATCCACTCCCATCAAGGTGCGCCCTGGAACAGGACTCGTTAAAAGGAGCTGGCGGAGATTCTGTCCAAACGTCAGCACCGATTGCTTCTCTGCGTCCGATGACAGTTTGGCTCTTAGAAATGCAGAGGAGGGGGGATGACACAAAAAAATACTTAGTTTTTCATTCACCCAAATTTTCATTCCAGAAAAAGAGCACCGTTTGTTTTGTGCAGTGAGTCCTGGGGTAAACATCCATCCCTGAGTTACACTGAGTCTACCTTTGCTAACCACGGCAACATGACACCATAAACAATTCTGAAGCAAACTGTCTGAATCTTCTCTATCTTCTCTAGCTGCCCTGTCATACACAAGTCATGAGCTAAATATGCATGTATATACATGAGAAAGAGCCTGTAAAGGTTTGCAAGTCAAATTAAAGCTTATCAGATGATTAAAAATATAGACAAAACAAGAAGGACAAGGCCGCGGGCAGCCTCCACAGAATTCTTTAGTGCACTACTGTGACATCAAGTCTCAATGCCACTGTCTATATTCCTCTCCACCTCCACCGCTTGTCATTCTCGGACCCTCGACAACGCTATAGAGCCTAAGAGCTGGTACAGAACCAGGCTCATGTAACAATGCCTCTCTTTTACCCAGAAGCTGTTACAAGTGGACTTTTAAGGGTTTGTAGGATGAAAATATAAGCCAATGATGGGCTTAAAGGCAGCTGGAAACCTGAAGCTCTCAAAGTATCATCTCTCGAAATTCATAAGAATGATGTCATAACAAGTACTTCTTCTCTATTGGACCAAATAAATACTTGTCATCGGCCATGAGAAAACTGAGTACAATGCAATTCAAAGTGTGTTTGGGGTCTCTGTGGGGAGGGGTTAACTCCATGTGTGAAGATGCACCCTGCTACAGT